>JAOUQY010000009.1:3785608-3801807 GCA_028566355.1 Doras micropoeus | reverse complement strand
TAATTGTAGAACTACAAAGTGCATCTATATGGTAAGTGGAACTGAGAAAATGGACAATGAGTGTAGAGAAAAGGAGGAGGTCATATTGTTATGCCTGTTTGGTGTAGATAAGATTTTTTTTAACAGATAACACTCGGTGTTCAGGTGGTGCATGGGGACAAATATCTCCATATCTAAATGCCATGGGAACATGGTCCCAGTTCTGCAGCATCTCTAGCATAAGATATACCTCTTTTTCTGCAGGAGGGAATAGCATATACATCATATTGTATATATTATCCTATTGTATAAGCAGCAAAACAAAAACTCCCTATGTACAGTGAAAGGCTCAACAAATATCCTCATTCTCTTTCACTCACTCTTTTCTCTTCATTTCTGACTTCCTTTCATGTATAATGGCCAATTCTGTCTCTCTTCCAGTTCATTTCATTTACCCTGTGTCCATTTTTCTTTCTTACTGTCTGTCTCTTTGTGCTGCTATTTAATCTTCTTCAGTGCTCACAGTCGCTCTGTGTTAAAACTGCACTCTGCCACTGTAGCAGTCTTACAGCCAGAGAGACGTCAGCCAATAATGAAGAACAGATAGAGTCCAGGGTTTTCCACAGAGGCAGAAAACCTGTACTCACCTTCTCTTGTCTCTGACCTTTTAATTACAGCTTACTATGACAGAAATAAATCTTTAATGAGTTTTGATTAAATGTTTTATTTATTAGGGAGTAGTGCTCATGAACTAAAATGCAAAATTGGCTGTACTTCTTGTCAGTTGATATAATACAACACCAAAAGTATTTCTGTATTCTTTATAAGAAGTTCTCACCCCTGAGGATGACAACTGAAACTGAAATTAGCTAACTTTATAAAGGCTATGCAGAGCCCTTGTGTAGTAAATTTAATGCAGTCTGGACTAGATAGGTAGACTCTTTGGCTGATACTCAATGCAGCCCTTCTGATTTACTTGGGGATTCATTTCATTTTTACTCCCTCTGAATTGGATTCCATCTTAGGTGGGTTTGCATCTTCGTCAGCAGAATTTCATGGGAGCAATAAGAAAAAGCCATTGCAAGCAGTAAAGAAAGAAAAGACAAATGAGAAGACATGGTAAGGAAAAGGTTAGGGGGTGGGGGTATATGCAAGGAGAGAAAAATGAATGTTTTAGGCCATATTCCACTGTGAATCACCACTGACGCACATTAGAAAACCATTTATAAAGAGTGGGATGGTGAAGGAGAGGAAGCAAAAGAGGGAACAGTGGGAGTGTGCAAGAGCAGGACTCACCAAAAATAGCAGAGGACAGATGCCTGAATTTGTCCAATTATTCACGGATGTGCAGACACACATTTGCACACATCACATAAATATGAGAGGCCGGGGTAAAGAGTAGTAACTACAAACACTACTACAGATACAGACATGATACCACTTTGTCTTTTCTGATAGTAAGACTGATACTGAAAGCTTGAGTATTAGCATATTATTTTAGAGATGTGTTTCTAACTGAATGGAAATAATTTTCTTTGAAAATTATAACCTATATGACCTCCCTATACATACAAACCTAATTTCCAGAAAAGTTGGGACACTTTGTAGAGATGTAATAAAACTGAGATCTGTAATTTATTTGAATTTACTTGAAGCTTTATTTAACAGACAAAAAGACAAAGAAAAGATTTTCAAAAAATGACAAAATTGTATTTGTTGACTATAAACAAATTTAGTAATTGGTACCTGCAAAAAGAAAGTTGGGAGAGAGGCATGTTTGCCACTGGTTCACAACATGGTTTCTTTTAATTATACTTTTTAATCATTTGGGAATTGAAGATACTAATTGTTGGAATTTTTGCCTATTCTTGCTGTGTACAAGATTTGAGCTGCTCAACAGTCTGTGGTCACTGTTGTCTGATTCACCAATTCATACATTTTCAATAGGAGAAAGATCTGGACTGCAGGCAGGCCTGTCAAGTACATGCACTGTATGCCTATGAAGCCATGCTGTTGTAACTCATGCAGAATGAGGCCTGGCATTGTCCTGGGAAAAGATGTTGCTTTACAGCAGCAACTGTCTCTCCAAAATACCAGTATAAGCCTCCACATCAATGATACCTTCACATATATGCAGATCACCTGTGCCATGGGCACTGATACATCTCCCTGCCATCACAGAGGCTGGTTTTTGCACTTTTTGTTGGCCACAGTCTGGATGGTCTTTTTCATCTTTGGCACATAGAATTATGTTTTTCTCAAAAACATGACCCATGCTTGCTTACAAAGACTAAGCCTTTGGTGGATGCTCTAAATTAGGCTACTAGTTTGTTCATAATATTGGGAAATAAAACCAAACAAATGTGTTAGAACATTTTGCAGGCATGTACAAATAAAAATACTAAAAACTGTGTGAGTAGTATTATGAAAAAAGTCCCACACCCATTTGTAGTTGAGGACAATTATTAACCCAATTATCAAATGATGGAACTGTGGTTGAGGAAATGGCAGAGCAGAATTCACACACTATAGTGCTCGTATATCTACCTCAGGGTTTTTCCAGCGTTCCTGGGGACAGTTTTGTTTTTAATGAAAGAAAGGAAGGAAGGAAGGAAGAAAGAAAGAAATAAAAGAAAACAGACCTTTTTTATTAGCTTGTTTTATTTAAAGCTGCATACAGATAGTAGTGTTGTGTTACATGCCTAGTAAAAAAATCTGTGTTGTGTTGTTGGTTTTAATAGCATTACACATATTTTTGTACAGATAGATCAAATTGCATCACAACTCTGTTATTGTGTTTAATAGCATTATCCTTGCAAATAAGCATCACATTGCAGCACTTAACAAAAACATAAAGCTGACTTCTTTCCACCTGTCTAAAACAGTGTTATCTCTTCTCTCCTCTTCTCTTCTGTCTGCTTCTCCAAGCACATGCAATCTTTTTCACTCCTTCCCATCACACTCTGAAACAGGATGACTCGCGACCCCCCACCCTCTTTTTTCTGGTTGCTAATGGAAGATATACAGTGACATGGTAATGATCTCGGTGTAGCTGGGGTGCACAGGCCTTATTGATCAGCCCTTGATTTATAGCAGGTTACGCTTGATTATCGGGTCATTAATCAGTCTTAGATTACCCTATCAATAAAGCTGCCAACCTCAGTTTGTTTGGAAAGTGTATGTGAAGTGGGGAGAAGGATGGGAGGGGGGCACTTTTTTCTTACATTTACATTTATGGCATTTGGCAGACACCAACTGAGCAGGTTAAGGGCCTTGCTCAGGGGCCCAGCAGTGACAGCTTGAATGTGGTGGGATTTGAACTGACAACCTTTGGGTCAGTAGTCCAGCTTCTTAACCACTGAGCTACACTGCCCCTCTTCCTGTCCAGACAATTAGATATAGCTATCTAGTCAGCTTCTTCTACTCAGGTCTAGTGGCTTTTAGCTTGTGCATGCAACTATTTGTTGATTAGAATCAGTGTAAAGCAATAAGTTAACAAAAGCTCATCTTGAGCAGAAACTCCTGGGTGGGCAAAAACCCCATGTCAGGCAAAGCTCCAGTCTGGGCAGAATCCCCATATCAACCAAAGCTCCGGGTAGGCTAGAAGCCCTGTGTTGGCCAAAGCCCCTGTTTGGACAAAAGCCTAAGGTGGGTAGAAGCCCTTGGTTGGTAAAATCCCTGGTTGGGCACTAGCTGCAGGTTAGCCAGAAGCCCCTGGCTGTACAAAGCCCCATGTTGGGTAGAAGCCCATAGTTGGGTAGAAACCCTGGGTTGGACAAAGCCCCTGTTTGCACATAGCTCCATTTTGGGCAGAAATCCTTCACTATAGTTTGCAGTCAGAGGCTATAGATACATAGTTGCAGTCAGAGGCCTGTAGATACATCTGGATGTTGTAAATACAAGGAAAAAGACAAAAGCAATAAAAGGCAAGTAAAACAGGAACACACTGCCAGTTCATTAAACCCTGTGATTATTACCACAGGCTTCATATATTTACAGGCCTTTCCAAAATTTCCCACACACATAAATGGAGTCTCACACTGTTTGTCCTTTGTCGCTTGGAGCGGACATGGCTCTATTTCAAGGCCTGATCTCTTCCCCTAAATAAGTGTGTGGCTAAAGAAGTTATTGCTCCTGTCGCTGTGCCCACAGCTTTACAGCGAGCCATGAAGCATGGCCTGGCGCGTGACTGAACTCCTACAAGCACTACCTGGAACTAGCTTTTTATGAGAGTGAGCAAATTGCCGGTAGTGATTTTCCTATAAAAGCTGAAATAATGGCCCTTGATTTAATGAGTGGCCTACTGCATATGGAGGAGCGGTGGCAGAAATACTGGATACCGAGCGAATGTGTCTGAGTGCAGTCTGATAACTTAGCTCTAGACACTGCAGAGACATAATGGAGGTCAGGAGATTTAATGGCTCATCCTTATTGGGTATATATATACGTGCAGTCTCCTACTTAACCTCATTGCACTGTTTTTTTCCACAAATTCAAAAGGTTGGTGGCACAACAATAAGATTTCCGGCTAAAATAAACACATTAAGCCAACTATCTTTCATGAAAAAGATAAAAATGGTGCAACATTTTAGAAAATGGCAACAAATCATGGCTAGCCCTCAGACAAATGAGTGATGATGTACTGTGTGCATAAAATAAGCTTTTATTTAATGAGTGAAAATCAGCACCACAGACATGGTGGTGATGCAGGGAACCAGTCAGCCTTGGTAAGAAAAGGCTCCCATTTCCACCACTTTGAGAGCCAAACTGTTTTTTAATAAGGCGTGGGAGTTTCCTAATGCACAGCATTAAAATAATAACCATGGAGGAGTTTGAAGTCCATCTGGCTTTATGAACATATTTCCCCAGTCAATGTCAAATCCTTCAGTGTCTATACATAGCACAAATAAATGATCATGTTCAGAATAAGTGATAAAAGAAAGTAATGCTTTTAGCTCCTTATTCACAGTGTATAGTTGCTCATGTTTTGTTAGCATTAGTGTTAACAGTGTACTAGAGCTTTAATGTCTTGCAGATGCCTGTACAATAGTTGTTTCCTGCGCAGACTACTGATTCATGAGTGCTAGAACTTATTTCAGATGAATTTTACTTTTATGAACATTAAATAAGATGCAAACAATGCCATTTTAAAGCATATTCTAAACTGCACTTACTGTAGTGGTGTGGAATATGACTGATGTATAAAGTGAGAGAAAGAGCAAGCATTAAGTGAAATAAAGCATACCAATTGCTTAAGCAGCAAAGGAATGTATCATTTGCAGCTCCTGCTATGGATGAAATTTCACAAAATTTGGTGTGCTTCTAAAGAATGTGGTAGTGATATGGGGTGTGAAACTTTTTTCTTCCTGTCCAGACAATCAGATATAGCTATCTAGTCAGCTTCTTATACTCAGGTCTAGTGGCTTTGAGCTTGTGCATGCAATTATTTGTTGATTAGAATCAGTGTAAAGCAATAAGTTAACAAAAGCAGAAACTCTTGAGCAGAAACTCCTGGGTGGGCAAAAACCCCATGTCAGCCAAAGCCCCATGTTTGACAAAGCCATCATGTCAGTCAATGCTTTTGCTGGACAAAGCCATCATGTCAGCCAAAGCTCAAGGTTGGGCAGAATCCACATATCAACCACAGCTCCTGGTAGGCTAGAGGCCCTGTGTTGGCCAAAGACCCTGCTTGGGCAAAACCCTAGGTTGGGCAGTAGCCACAGGTTAGCCAGAAGTCCCTGGATGCACAAAGCCCCAGGTTGGGAAGAAGCCCCTATTTGGGCTATTTGGGAATTTTCAGCCTTCATGTCACAAGATATTACCTAGTGAAGTGGTAGATTTTTGCCTTTAAACATTACTTACTAGACAGCCCTTCTCCACAAATGAATCTATAATTAACTAGGGCAATGTGGCCTTAGAGGCCAATTTGCCATTAAGAAGATCATAATTTTAGACCAAACATTTTGAGCTATTACACATAAGGCGCTTTAAGCTTACCCCACTTCAGGGGGTGCTAGCATGAAGGGCAACACTTGAAGGGACACAAACTTTATATGCCAAATCAGACAAATGGGACTACAACAATACCAAGTTTCATGTGGCTTGGTATATGTAAGTTTAAGTATATTATATTGTTAATAAAAAATTAGTGAATTTGCTTGGTGTGGTGGTCATAAAAACAGGGCTCAACAGAAAATCATTCACTCTATTGGTGGGTGATCATGAGTTTCAGTCCCAATGATGCCACAGCCATCCATGGCTTGGAGAGCTTAAAGAGAGAACTTGTTCTAAATATTCTGAACCTGCCTATCCCTATAAACATCCAGGACTTGTTGATGGGTCCAGATATAATCCGCGCTTTTGTGACACACCTATCCAATTTAGGCCTAACTCATTGTACCTGATAAGCAGCTTTAAGATGTAACTTTAAGAGGTTAGCAGGCTTGTTATTCAATAAGAGTAGATACACATGGTATGAACATATAGTGGTGCAGTGGGCAATATCCTTAGCAGCCCTGAGCACTCCAACTTCTCCACAGTCTCCTTTGTGTAGGGCAAAGTCATGGTGTAATTGAGGAGTGTGCTTAAACAGGCATTATTCTAAGTGCTGCGAGCTCCCACTGCATCGCTGGCCTTCCATTCATCATCAGTGGCACTGGAGAGAAAGAGAGAGAGAGAGAGAGAGAATAAAACAAGAAAAAGAGATAGAGAGATAGAGCTTAGCCAAGTCTTGAGGTGTGCGTCAGCATGAGTCTCTGTGGGGGGGCGACAAGGCTAATGATTCCTCCATGCACGATCGTTCATCTTCTTTTAAAGCACTTCCTGCTCCTCATTTCATGCAGCCATGCTTCTTCTTGACACACATAATGATGAAGGGCTACTTTCATGTTGAAGGAATATTATAGTGATTAAGTAATGAAAAATTAATTGCAACGGCTCATGTGCTTGTAATTTTCCTTATGAATTAATCATACAAGGCTAGATTAATATTTTTTCGTCTCTCGCTTCTTTGTTGACGATACAATATGAATAGAGTCTGCGGTGAGCTGCTCTCTCATTCCTCCATCTCCAGTACACTCACATTTCATTCTGGGAGAAGATGTAAGGAATTGGGAACTGAAGAAGGGAGGAGGACGAAAGAGAGAAGGTGTGTGTGTGTGTGTGTGTGTGTGTGTGTGTGTGTGTGTGTGTGTGTGTGTGTGCGTGTGTGAGACAGAGAGAGAGAGAGGACAGTGGGGTTTAGGTTACAGAGAGAGATTACATTTCAAAAATATCACAGACAGAACAGACAGGATAATCAATCACTCCAGGGAGTACACACATGCACAGAAAGAGAGTGAGTGTGTGTTGAGGAGAATTGAAGTCATAAATCAGTGCTAGTTGTCATTGGGGCTAATGTGTGCCGAGTGCGGCAAAGGGACAGTGGCAAGGCCG
The DNA here is from genome assembly GCA_028566355.1 of Doras micropoeus. Lineage (NCBI taxonomy): Eukaryota > Metazoa > Chordata > Actinopteri > Siluriformes > Doradidae > Doras > Doras micropoeus. The sequence continues at coordinate 3,794,394 of JAOUQY010000009.1, read as the reverse complement.
TCACGCTGTCCCACGCTTCACTGGCATGTCCACATGATAACAGCCGCACTCACACTCACTGCAGACGTGGATGTGTGTATGTGTGTGTGGGTGTCCTGGACTCCGAGGCTACAAACCTCATTACGGTGACATGGTACAATTGGCTTCACCGTGTAACCTCATCATTCTCCACTTGCAGATATGGACATTGATTGCCCTGCTTTCTTATAATGAAAGAAAGGTGCATATGTATGTGTGCGTCCAGATTATTATCTCGACATATTTCACTTTTAAAGCACTTCTTTCGCATCGTGCCATATTTATTTGACAGGATTATCCTACTCATCACTTCCTTCCAGATTCACCCTCTGATCACAGAGGCTGCGGTTTTGCTTTTACAACAAAATCATCTCATGATTTATGGCCTTGTCAGAAGCTGAACTCCGAAAGGATGGGATTACATAATTACAATGACCTTTAATATCCTCTGTGTTTGGTTTTTCTTGTCTTCCTGCCATTGAGATGCTTATTCTTCCATTAGGCGGTCGGAATATGAGTGTGGTCCGCTGACACACAGATGAAATTAATGAAGGCAAGGAGCAGGAGAAACTAAACCCGTTATTATGTGTTGGAAGGGCTTTTCAGTGAGCTCGGCTCTCTTCGCAGGTCCACGTTTGTACAGCTGAGGGCTGCGGAAAGGAAAATATTGCAGCGATGACAGTTGAAATAATACGCCTGAATCAACTGTAATGTAGAGTTAATGTTAAAATTAACTTAAGCTGTTCTGATGCACTCACGCATACACATATTCGCACATACCCTCGGACACATGTAGACCACCCACAATATCAAGTTAAAAATGGCCTGCCTTTGTTTTTGTAGTTAAATTGCACTTTTCTTACTTAACATAACTGTCAGGTCTGATGAACACTAGGGGTATAATGTATAAGCAAACTGAACTAGCATATACTGTATACATGTTATTATTATTGTTGTAATATATATACTGTATATGTATATTATATATATGGAGACTTAATTCTTACTTAATTCACACTTAATTCTTTTTTTGCATGTAAATCCCAATAGCCTTCATTATTTTTTTTTTGAAAAGTGGTCTGTTATGTAATGTGTTGCTTTTGCTTCTGACATACAAAATCTTTGTGTAACATAAAAATTTTTGTTGGGAAAATAATGTTTGGAAATGTAAAATCTATCATGCAGGTACAGGTTTACATCTGCAGTTAATATTCACACTGAACACTGGAACAGGGGAAAAATGAGAACTAAGAGAATGCCATGATTGATGGTACCAGACAGGCTGGTTTGAATATTCCAGAAACTGCTCATCTGCTGGGATTTGCACTTACAGCAGAGCTTACATAGTGTTTCGAAAAAGAAAAATCATCAATGAGCAGCAGTTCTGTAGGCCAAAATAACTAATTCAGTTTGATGCGATGCATACAGTAACTCAAATAACTACTCTTTACAACCATGGTGAATGCACAGCATGCTGAACCTACAATAGCAGGACACTAACTTTGGTTTAATTTCTTTCAGCTAGAAACACACATCTGGGCACAGGCTCACCAATATTCAACAGTCCATTTTTTCCCCATGTTTGATTATCCACAATTGAAGCTCAAGACCTGTATCTGCATGATTTTATGTGCTGGTGCCACATGATGAGCAGGTGTGCAGGTGTTCCTATTAAAGTGGCCAGCGAGTGTTTTTAAGTGTTTTTTAATCTTAAACATGTCCTTCACAACAACCTATGTGCATGTTTCAGTCAAATACTTTAAAACACTAATAATGACAATCTACACACAACTATGAGTACACATGTCTGAAATACACTAGCTGTCCACTTTATTAGGAACACCTGTACACCTGTATATTTATGCAGGTATCTAATCACGTGACAGCAGCACAATCCATAAAATTACTCAGAATGGTGCGAGATACAAAAAAAGGTTTATGTGTGGAGGGTTTGCAGGCTGTAACACTTTGTTGATGGAAGAGATAAGAGGAGAATGATCAGACTCATCTGAGCTGACAGGAAGTCTGAGCTAGGTTGAAGACTGTTCACAAGACAAAACTCTTTTTTTTTAAGCTTCAGCCAGCCACATTGGATGGAGTCTGTGCACATGATTCTTGTTCTTTGCTGACAGGAGTGGAGCCTAGTGTAGTCTGTTGTAGCTCATCCACCTAAATGCTCAATGTATTGTGCATGCTGAGATGCTTTTCTGCTCACCATGGTTGTAAAGAGTAATAATTTGAGTTACTATATGTTTCCTGGTAGCTCAAATCAATCTGGCAATTTTCCCCCGACCTCTCTTATCAACAAGGTTTTTTTCCCCCACAGAAAGATTTCTAACTCAATGTTTTTTTGTTTTTACACCATTTTGCTGGGCGTGAAATTTTTTTTACACCAACACAAGGCCTGCTATGTGTGAAATTCAAAGCCAGTCCATCCAGCACCAACAACTATGCCACGGGTAAAGTATGGTGTTTGATGTGAATGTTAACTGAAAGCTCTTGACCTGTATCAGCATGATTTTTTTTTTTGCATTGCAGTACTGCCATATAACTAGCTGATTAACTGCATGAATGGGCATGTGTTCCTAATAAAATGGACGTTAAGTGCATAATCATTAACATGCTTCAAGAATCTTTTTTTTTGCATTGATGTGTGAATCCACTTAACATTTCTTGCTTGAAACATTTTCTTTAGCAAGCAAATCTTCTATTATAGGTTACTGATAATGTATGTACATTTTAATGGCACACAGCATTCACTCCACCATGCTACCTTAACAAATTCTTTCAACAGGAAGTCAACAGGAAGTTGCATCATACGAATTGTCTGAAGATTCTAGGAAGAAGAAAAGTATATTCTCTCATTCTTGTTTTCTTTCTTTCAATAATAGTGCGATATTGACATATAATCCTGTTATCCAAATTATAGACTGAATGTGAATTATTAATTTTAATAATGGATTAATTTTAAGTTTGACAACAAATCATTAGAATGTCCTTAATGTCCTCATGCCATTAGCATGGATGCTAGTTTGCAAATTCAATGCTTAAAAAAATTGCAATTGTCCATTAAGAAACCTTGTCAGTTGGTTATAACTGGTTAAAATGGGTTAGGAATACTTAAGTGCATGTTTTCCTGATTATTATATAGTGTCGCACGCCTATCGCGTGAAACGATTCTTGCCAGCTGACGCTGGACACGTTCACCCAGAGTCTTTTTATGGCCATACTACTGTCATAAATTTGAAGTTTTGCCAAAATTCTTATAGTCACGCTACAGCCCTGAAATACGTGAAAATCCATGCGATAACTTGCCATTTTCACAGCGGAAACCACTCTAGAAGCTTCCACAGATGCCTATCGCTTTACATACACACCGGTGGATGCAATGATGTGCATAGGTGGATGTATTTTGCATATAGGATATGTATTTTGTATACTGTAGGCTCCAATTTTTCTGGTATTTTCTTTATTTTCATTGAATGGTTTTAATCTCCTGATCGTCATTAACACTGCTTTGAATATAAATGTATTCTTACTAAGTGCTCATTTGGCGTACTTTACTTCGAATTCAGTATTATTTAAGTAAGAGTAATTTAACTTGAGTACACACAGAGAATTCTATAGCACTCATGGCATCATGTTGTAAAGGTTTAAACATTGTAGACAATAAACCTGAGGGTTGGGCCTGATGTCATCTTCACTCCTCATAAAACGAATCACAGCTCCGTTTGTAATTGAGCCGAGTTCAGTTTTATGATTAGACGCTGGAGGCTGAGTAACTGCTTCATGACATCTGGGTTGTTCAAAGCAATAGCTCTGGTTTATGGTGAGAGGCAAATCAAAGTGTCTCCACAGTTTAGTGTACATGCTCTGTTTCTAAAGTGGGGCATGTAATGGATTTATTGGAAGGCCATAATGATACAGTGCTCTCTTTCAAATTGCCTGCAGACTTTTAACCGCACGGGTCAAGTCCAGCCTGCCACAAGTGTGTGACCATAAATGCTACCCTTTCAGGCACTGAAAGTTTCTCTGTGCATGTGGAAATGTACACGCACACTCTCCCTGTTCCCACACGGGAATTTTGAGACACAGATTACACTTTGTGACAGACAGTCAGGAATAGAGAGGTCAGCCACTGACCAGCCACTGTCAGTGATCCATCATTCCCGTCTCTCGCTCACCATCTCCGAAGACAAGTGTGTGCGCGAGAGGCGTATATGAGAAATGTGTGTTAAGTCAATGCCTCGGTGTGGTTTGGAATAAGACTGTGAACTTGTCTTCTTCCTACAAAAGGAAAGATCATCTTTTTTTCTGCTCACCTTGCTCTCTCTCTCTCTCTCTCTCTCTCTCTCTCTCCCTTGCTCTATGTTCTCTTTCGCTCCCCCTGTCTGCCTTCTCCCAGGTGACTTTGTGATTAATAGTACTCAGCTGTCAGGCACACTCTGCCCTGAATTTCCTCTCACAGTGACACCTTTCTCACTCAATCTCCATCTCTAACACTCTTCCCCCCTTCCACAGATCAGTACAAAAGAGCTCCCTTGCTTAAGACCAGCGAACAGAAATGAAGAAAGTTGTTAAGGACTTTTTTTTACACAAAAAAGGTTCATACAGGTTTTAGATCTTACTCTGTCTTCCAGACCTTATATCTTTACATTACTTTGTTTTGTACAGAGCCTCTGAAGTAATTTGCTGATTATTTTTTTTATACAGCATGCCCTTGGCTTAATATATTGAGGCTACCAGTTAATACAACCCCAATTCCAAAAAAGTTGGGACATTGTCTAAAATGTAAATAAAAACAGAACGGAATGATTTGCAAATGTCATAAACCTGTATTTTATTCACAGTAGAACATAGAACACATATCAGATGTGGAAAGTCAGACATTTTACCATTTCCTGAAAATATTAGCTCATTTTGAACTAGATGGCAGCAACAAATCTCAAAAAAGTTGGGATGGGGCAACAAAAGGCTGGAAAAGTAAGTGGTGCTAATAAAAAACAGCTGGAAAATCATTTTGCAAATAAGTAGGTTAATTGGCAACAGGTCAGGAACATGGCTGGGTATAAAAAGAGCCTTTTAGAGAGGCAGAGGCCCTCAGAAGTAAAGATGGGCAGAGGTTCACCAAACTGTGCAAACTTGTGTCTAACAATTGTGGAACAATTTCAGAAAAATGTTCCTCAATCTAAAACTGCAAAGACTTTGAATATCCCACCATCTACAGTACAAAATATCATCAAAAGATTCAGAGAATCTGGAGAAATCTCTGTGCAAGGCAGAAGGTCAATACTGGATACTCGTGATCTTTGGGCCCTCAGGTGGCTCTGCATCAAAAACAGGCATGATTCTGTACAGGAAATCACTGCATGGGCTCAGGAACACTTCCAGAAATCACTGTCTCTGAACACATTTCGCCATGCAATACACAAATGCAAGTTAAAGCTGTATCATGCAAAGATGAAGCCATATGTCAACACGATCCAGAAACGGCATCTTCTCTGGCCCAAAGCTCATTTTAAAATGGACGAAAAATGGACGAATGGAAAAGTGTTCTGTTGTCAAATGAATCAAAATTTTAAAGTTTTACATTTACACCCACACTTTCCAAAAAGTGTTCTACGGACTAAAGAGGAGAGGGACCATCCAACTTATCAGCATGTGGAGTTTTTGCCCATTCTTGCTGTGTACAAGACTTGAGCTGCTCAACAGTCCGTAGTCACTGTTGTCTGATTCTCCTGTTCATGAGGCACCATACATTTTCAATAGGAGACAGATCTGGACTGCAGGCAGGCCAGTCAAGCACACACACTGTATGTCTACAAAGCCATGCTGTTAATGGTCACGCATTTTCAGCACCGGCTTCTGCCTTGGCTTTATGTACCAATATTTCCCCTGACTCCCTGAACCTTTTCATGCTGTTCATTACGTTCCATTTCTCTACAGTCAGTTTCTCTACATACTTTGTTAGTCCCCTTTACTCTGTTGTCTAATGACAGGACCCACACAGGACTACTCAGGTACTATTTGGGTGGTGGATCATTCTCAGCACACAGCAGTGCTTCTAGAGTTTTTAAACACCTCAGTGTCACTGCTGGACTGAAAATAGTCCACCAACCAAAAATCTCCAGTCACCAGCGTCCTGTAGGCAGAATCCTGTGAGCAATATGGTGGATGTGTCTCATAGAGTGCACCCAAATAGTACCTGATCTGTGCTGGTCCTGTGGGGGTCCTGACCATTAGAGAACAGAGTAAAGGGAACTAACAACTAAGGGAACTAAGAGAAATAGATGGACTACAGTCTGTACAGGCACTTTTGTAGCTTTATATCAGGTTGGTATTACTTGTTTTGCTTATCAAGATATTTTCAAATTTGTATTTTAGTGCAGTAAAATCCATAATTGCAAAGAAATTTATGCTGTTAATCTGAAATTATGATTTCTCTATTTAGTTTTCCTCCCTTTAATAGCGAACGCTAACTGACTAACTGAACAACTATTTTAAACACTCATGTCAAACATAATTATCTTCCTCCAAAACCAGTAATAGTGTGAAAAGTCAACAAGCTTATAAAACGAGTCATGAGAAACTCTTGTCTGATAATTATGTTGTCACTCCACATGCTCTCTTTATTGTATCTTCAACTGAGATTAACACTATTATTTCCCAAAGCCTGTGTTTACTTTTATCCGCCCAAAGATCTCAAGGGCATGTGGGCGTAAATGTAAGTGTGACACACACCTGATCCCCAGTCTTAGACGAGCTGTCAATCTCGACTCACCGTGTGACAGCTGGGTGGCAGGGGCAGGCCTGGAGCCTGAAGACGTGGAAGTGAAAGATGGCTTCCTCGCTTTCTTTGGCACCTCTTCTCCCAACCCCTGCTTGTCCTGCTGCTCCCGACATCACGTCTCACACACACATGCTCACACATGTGAACTGCAATGCAAATGCACACACGCGCACACACACACACACACACCTACATTGCATATGTGAGTAAGTCTGTTTTACTGTTTGTCTACACCGAATACAGTTATTGCACTATGAAGCATTTCTGTCATGATGTCCTCTAGTGTCCTTAGATGTTATTAAGCTTAACATACTGATATATTCATTTGAACCAATCAATGATCTTGATTTTAGGAGCCACATGACTGAACACAAAGACATTAAAAAAGAACCCAGAATTAATTAACGCTTAACTGATCAATAGTTCAATAAATTGTATTAGTCATATATCATGTCCAGAATTCATTCCAAGCACCAGTATGCATAGGCTTTAGGGGAAAAACATTTTGGCTCCATTAATGGTGTTTTAATGCAATCATAAAAGCAGAATCCAAAAGCACATCTTTGGGGCTATTTAGCAAATCTCACTGACTTTTTGGTCTTGTCAAAGGACAAATTAATTTTGCCTGTCTAAAAAAAAAGCAATCTAATAGATGCACCCAGTTCTGATTAGTTTCTCTATACAATCAGGTTTAATTATTGTAGTTAGCTAGCTAACTTATGTTGTAGCATACTGTTATATTCTTATATTGTCTCAACATCTTCATGCTAAGCTTTTTAGCACTAATAATAATGCGGGTAGTGTAATACTAATTAGTTAGCTTGAGATTTACTTTGATTATTGGCAGTTACACTGATTAGATAATGCTAATTGGCTGCTGCAACATGTTGGATCCATCTGTTAACAGCTAATACAGTGATGCAGGACAAGGACACAAATTGTAGTTGAATTAAGGCCACCTTTTCTCTTTGATTTTGAGAACAGATGTTCCATATATACATTATCTATTTAATTTATTAATTTCATATTATTTATATATATTTTTTTGTCTTTTGTGGTGGGGCATGGAATTGTTTAAGCGTCTGTATTAGGTCATTTATCTACTCATACGTTTTGATACATGATTGATGATGACTATTATTGCACAGTCATAGATTCTGAATAAAGCACTTTCACTTCTTTATGTAGCATGATCTCAGAGTCCCTCTTTACTTCCATGTCTCCTTAAGGCTTCTCTGTTCCTAAGGGGCGGATGAAGGACAAGCATCAGAGCAAAGGAGGTCAAGCATTACCGCAGCTATCTAATAACCACGCAGACCCCTGACAAGCCATCTGTCACCGGCTTTGTGTGTGTGTGTGCTTTGGCCTCTCCATTAGCATGGCACCTGAGTGATGCTCCTGCCCAGTGCGCCCGCCGCTCATACATCTCCACGGCCAGACACCTTCCTGTGGAGAGAGGATCAGTGTCTCCAAGACTATGCATCATGTGTCACTGGTCAACCCTTGCTTTAATGAGCCTGTGTGTGTGCATGTGTGTGTGTGTGTGTGTGTGTGTGTGTGTGTGTGTGTGTAAAAAGATGTAAAGTAGACAGAGAGATAAAGAAAAGAGGTGAGCTGGGGTGGAAGTGAGGGATGGATGCATATTGAATTTCAGGCATGTCAAGGAGCTTAGTTAAAGAAGACTATGACCTGAGCTATCTAGGACACTAGGACATCATATGTGGGTTGAGTAATGAGAAAAGGGGAGGAGAACGAGGACAGCAGCAACTTAATTACTGAATATGTATATTCGGGGTTTATATATATATATATATATACTGACCACTTATTGTCTATTTTCTCAGTTCTACTTACCATATAGATGCACTTTGTAGTTCTACAATTACAAGTACTATTTGGGTGGTGGATCATTCTCAGCACTACAGTGACACTGATGTGGTGGTGGTGTGTTAGTACAACACACACTAACACACCACCA
>JAOUQY010000009.1:3716391-3730974 GCA_028566355.1 Doras micropoeus | reverse complement strand
GGTCAAAAATTCCCATAAACACACTCCTAAACCTTGTGGAAAGCCTTCCCAGAAGAGTTGAAGCTGTTATAGCTGCAGATGGTGGGCTGACATCATATTAAACCCTATGGATTAAGAATGACATGTCACTCAAATTCATATGCGTGTGAAGGCAGGTGAGCAAGCGAATACTTTAGGGAATATGGTGTATGTTGTTTCAGTTAAAGCAGTTCAGTATTTCTATTCACTACAATAGTGTTTCTTAAACGTTTAGAATTCACGCCTCATAGAAATATTGTTTGATCTGTGCACATTTATTAGTTAAAGTAAGTATTTAGAACATAATTCTGGGTAGCACTGTCGCCCCACAGCGAGAATGTCCTGGGTTCAGTCCCAGGTGGAGCGGTCTGGTTCCTTCCTGTGTGGAGACTGCGTTTCCTCCCTGTGTCTGCATGAGTTTACTCCAGATACTCTGGTTTCCTTCCACATTTGGGTGAATTGGAGATACAAAATTGCCCATGACTGTGTTTTAACATTGTACTTGTAATGATGAAACGTGCGTATTGATGAAACCTTGTTTCTGTCATGAATAGCCATAGATGCTGATATGATGTTAAATAAACCAATAAACAATTAAAAACGATGATTAAATTATAATGAGTTATTTTTCCTCTGAACAACCCTTTCCAGAGGTGTCTAGTTCTGTGCCATGTCTTTGGAGAGCACGTCAGACTTGGTTAACGAGAACACGTGTGTGCTGAGCCGTGATCTGAGCTGCCCACAAATTGATCTACTGGACACAGAGCTAGGCCTGAAAGGCAAAACTAAAGGCTTGTCCACTTCTTCTTCCAAGAGCCGTCATATCTACGCCAGCACCACCTCGTCACAGCTCCTCACCGGCATCATGGGTGGCCGGGACGATGACATGTCTCACCGAGACGAAGAGCGGGCAAGGAATCAAGAAAACGAGCAAGGTCACTCCATTTCTGGGAGCAATGCCAAGTGGATGAAGGAAGGTCAGAATCAGCTGCGCAAAGTGGCAGAGCAGCAGCAGGACCTCAACAGAAATCCAGACCAGAACCTTAACCTCACGGAAAATGAGAACGAGAGTCCGGATGTGAACCCCAACCAGAATTGCATGCTTGAAGAGCAAGAGCATGATGTGGAGAACAATAAGAACCTGAAGGTCCTCTGCTCTGACGTAGATATCAGGAACACTGCCAATGAACCTCTGCTGATCGATACCTCTGAGGTTCCCAAGAGCAAGGAGCAAGAGGATGAGGAGGAAGAGGATGACGAGGAAGAAAGCCTACCTCCCAGTGGTGCGGAGAAAGACACAGATTCCTCTGAGGCGCACAGCAGCAGTGAGTCGAGGAAAAGCGGTGAAGGTGGGAGCAAGAACAGATGTTTACTGTTCAGCAAGAATGGCGCTCCCAGTGATGAGGACTCCAGCTGTATGTCTCTGTCTCAGGGGAGCACGGCCACCAGCACTCCTGATGGAGATACAGGTACCTCACGCTTTATTCCTTCTGGTTTAGATTTTACAGTTTTACTGTTTTATGACCAAGGTGATTTATTTAAATTACAGTACAGTGAAGTTTTTCAAGACTTGTAATATATTGTTTTATAGGTTAAATGGTATGTAGATTATATTGGCAAGTTGATTATCAGTGGTTCTTGCTTATCTTGGGCTTTTGTTTACATTTTCCTGCCCAGAAATGAGCTCAGTTCACAGTCAAATCAGGCTGCTTAGAATTGAACCTTAAAAAACAACCACTCTGTGTGACAGTTCTTCTGTTTTTACTCTTTCTTGCTGTCCCGTCACCACATTTTGTGAATATTAGAGTCTTACTGGGACCGGAGTGCATTTGAGACAGACACAGACCTGCCAGCCGGTTGGATGCGGGTGCGGGACACTTCTGGCACCTACTACTGGCATATTCCAACAGGCACCACGCAGTGGGAGCCACCGTCTCCTATGGAAGAGGGTGCAGTGCCAGAGAGACCATCAAGCACCTCTCCTGCAATTACACCCTCTGAGGAACCACAGGTGCAAGCAGCAGTCCATTTAACTTGAACACTTTTATATAATACTTTAATAGGCACCTTTCTTGGGTCCACTGATGGTTTTACTTCTGTTAATCTGCAAAATACATAACTAATTCTGCCACTGATACTGTACAGTAGAACAGCAGTGTTAAGAGTTGAAAGGATGGCCGTCTCTCTCTCTCTCTCTCTCTCTCTCTCTCTCTCTCTCTCTCTCTCTCTCTCTCTCTCTCTGGTCTAATGTGTGTACGTATTGAGCATAAAAAAACATGCTTCTGTTTTTAGATTACATGGAACGGTGTACCTCGTCAAAACAGATTCAATGATGACTTGTGGAAGGTGGGTGTAGTGGCTCTTATTTCAGCTTGGTGTGGTTTACCATCTATTTATGTACTGCATATTTATACAGTGTTTAACAGTAAACCTTGAAGCCTGAAATGTTTTGCTGCTGTTTTATTATGCTGAAGGAGGAGGATGTAACTTCTGATCAGAGTCTAAAGGAATTTGAAGGGGCTACTCTGCGCTATGCCTCCATCAATCTCAGGTATGTTTTTTTTAAATTATTTTTATTTTTTTTATTTTAAAGCATTCAGAGATACAGTGTAGCAGATTGCACTGTATTATCTGTGCTATTTAAAAACATTGTAATATGTTCTTGCGCTTGCTCATTTTTTGTTTTCTCTGTTTATTCCTAGCTGTACTCAGTCAGAGGGAGAAGAGAAACCAAGTTCGTACAGTGCTGATGGAGAGGCCAAGGTATGCGATGTAGTGTTTATCAGCATGTTGGAATAGTTGGTTCAAAGTTTCAAAAGCGTCAGTATTACTTTCTTAGAAGCTACTTGATTTAAATAATTTTTCCATGATCTAATCACTTAAATCTTTATTATCTAAACAGCTTGTAAGTTATATTCAAGGCCTTATTTTAATTTCAGATTATTTTGTAGTGAATGCAGTTCCATGCAGTGTTACCACAATTCATAATGTCTCCTGTGGTGTGCGTCTTTTTGAAGTGTTTTGCTGTGCGATCTCTGGGCTGGGTGGAGATATCGGAGGAAGAGATGGCACCTGGCAAGAGTAGCGTCGCCGTCAATAACTGCATCAGGCAGCTCTCTTACCACAAACACAACCTGCACGACACAGCCGGCATCTGGGGAGAGGTGTGTGCGTGTGTGTGTGTGCGCACGTGTGTGTACATTGTGTCTGTCTGTTGCCAGGAGTTCATTGAATGAATGAAGGTTGATGAATATACGTCACTGTATTCCCCAGGGTAAGGACATGCTCCTGGTGTTGGAGAATGAGATGCTAAATCTGATAGATCCTCTGGGGCAGACCCTTCTGCACTCGCAGCCTATAGTCAGCATCCGTGTGTGGGGCGTCGGCAGGGACAACGGCAGGTGAGTACAACAACCAAGACTAGCAAGAGTCAAGGTGTGACCAAAACACAAATATTTAATCTATGCTTATGGACTGTCTTCAGGGTCATTGCCAGTTCTTAAAAGACTTCTTACAGGAGCTCTTTAACCTTTTAAGCAAAGTGATAAGTGTACTTATCACTGTATAAGTGATAAGTGTATAAATTTTTTTAAATGTATATAATTAATTTCTAGCATTCCAGCTTAACTCCAACTTGAAGTATTTCCCATACAGTTATTTACCAGCCAAACACTGATATTTACATGCATTATGTTTCTAGCATAGTCATGCTGCTTTTTACTTGTAACTTCACTTTTCCTCCAATCAGAATGCAGCCTGTTTGTCTGTTTTATGTATTAGCTTTTACCATAAATTATTTTAAGTACAGCCTAAGCTCTTATTCATTTTAATGGCAGTTGTGATGCTGAGTAACCTCAGAAGAGGCTACTGAATAATTATGACCTAAAAAGATCAGCTCATCAGCGTTGACAGAGGTGCTAAATTGACCAGAGATAGTTAAATATCCCATTCAGTTCTGTTCATGGAGCAGTAATTCTCCAGTAAAGCATATCGCAGTAAAAACACTGACAGCCCTTACTCTTCCCTACAAATATTTCTTCTCTCTGCCTTTTAAGTTAAGGTCATTTCCAGCTAACGCAAAAAAAATTAACAGTCCTAAAAAACAAAATTAAGTCCTAAATAAAGTGCAATCTCTGTTTCTTGGAAATATTCTGAATTTGTGAATTTTTTGATGCTTCTATAATATATGAAATATTACAAATGGCACATTTAAGAGTCCTGACATTCTCTGCCACAATGCTTTCTCCAGTTTAGGTTACATTTCTCTTGTTAAATGATGTTACCTAAGTGATGCATATTTTGCTCAACATAATGCTTAATGACATGCATGATTTATTTGATTTTAGTTTAAGTTGACTTGCTAGACTTTGAAGTTGGACTTTTGTTGTGCTCCCTCATTTGTTTGCTGTTCAAACTTGTTTCGGTTTCTCTCTATGCTGCTGCATTCTGGGACTCAGGGAGAGGTAGTGTATTGCTGTTATTGTGCCTTATTTTCCATATTTTTGGTTGTCATGGCAATGTGCTGCCGCAGCTGAATTTCATCCCACCAGCCTCATTTTCATGACCAGCTCACTGTCGTGTGGAATTTACTCTAACAGTTTAAAATGTTATTGAGTAATAGAAATAAATATTACATTTGTATTAGTTTTTTTCTGTAGTTTGATGTAGACTGCATAACTGATTTATTATACTTAGAAATAGTATGACATTGTAGTGCCCTTCATTTCATCCTTCATCATTTTAATCTTAAAGCCATCCATCTTCCTTAATCCTCACAACCCAAATATGTGTGTATTTTTGTGCATGTGAGCACTCAGTTATGACTGTTTCGCCACAGGGACTTCGCCTACGTGGCTCGAGACAAGCTAACCCATGTTCTGAAGTGTCACGTGTTCCGGTGCGACACTCCTGCCAAGAACATTGCCACCAGCATGCATGACATCTGTTCGAAGGTTAGCTTTTCCCTGCTATGGAATTAGCACTGACCGTGTTTTGCAGTGAATTTCATGAATCCAAACAATCCAAGTATCTGTCCTCTTAAAAAAATAGTTAAAAAAAGGCAACTGTATGCACCATGGGATCTGTCTACAATAGCAATTTATGTGTGCTTTTTGGCAGCCTTTTTTCATTTTTAGAAACAATGAGCCAGTAATAAGGCCAAGTTTAGCTTTTTGGGTGAATTTTCTGCATGTGGAAAAAAAAAAGGAGGAGGTGGAAAATTTGCTTAGCATGGCAACTCTGGGAACAGGGAACTGCTTATTTGTTGTAAAATTATACAAGTTTGTGTCTATCCTTTGTGTATGTTGCAGATTATGGCACAGAGGAAGTCCTCAAAATCAAGTCTGAACAGACTCAACATCGATCCCTCCAAACTAGTGGACATTCCGGTTCAGGGTATGTAGCACCGAAAATTATAATGAATATTCAGTACAATAAAGGACATGCATATACACAAGCTTATGCATGTAATTATCCAGGCAACCAATCATGTAGCAGCACAGTGCATAAAATCGCACAGTTACAGGTCAAGTGTTCAGTTGAAGTTCACATAAATCAGCACAATGGGACAAATGTGATCTCAGTGACTTTGACCATGTGTTGGTTGGTGCCAGACGAGCTGTAACTAGACAGTTGAAGATGAGAGAAAGCGTTACTTTTTTTTCAGTATTCAAGCCCAGTTTTGTTGAGCCTGTGACCACTGTAGCCTCAGTGTCTTGTTCCTGGTTGACAGGAGTGAAACCTGATGTGTTCTGCTGTTACTGCCCATCTCCTTCAATGTTTGATGTGCATTCAGAGAAGCTTATCTGCTCACCACTATTGTAAAGAGTTTTTGAGGTTTTCAGACCAGCCATTTTTCCTCATTCTGTTGTTTGATGTGATGATTTTACTGATGCTCTTGAGCTGTATCTACATGATTTTATGCACTACTCTGCTGGAACATGATCGCTGCATAATTGCATGAATGGTCTGGTGTACAGGTATTCCTCTTAAAGTGCCCAGTGAGTGTATTTATAATTTATATCTGGTAAGGCACTTCCTGTGTGGTTGAAGCAGGTCTCATGATTTCAAAATTTTTAACTTCTAGAGTTCCCAGCACCAAAGAATGAGCTGGTCCAGCGTTTCCAGGTGCGCTACCTTGGTAATGTACAAGTGGCAAAACCAGTAGGTAAGGAACGTTTTTCTCTTTTACAGGCTTCAGTGTTGTTACTGTGTGAATCTGAAAGCTGCTTTTGTAAGGGCCAAATACTACACTGATGTTTTCTTGTTCTCCTCAGGAATGCAGATTTAGGAAAATGATTTAGGGCGGGAGAGGCATTTCCTGACTCAACCTCAGAGTAGCCTCAAAGCCTTACTAAAACAGACCAAACCAGACATGTCAAACATGGGCCGTGAAAGGCCACTGCCTAACAGATTTTAAGAGAGCAAATTCAAACTTTGCAGTTATGTGGCTCTCACAGCGCTTTATAAACATGAATTTGAATAGAAAAAAAAATTGTAACATGAATTCACTCTTGTCTTCTGTTTAAGTGGAAGTGTTACCTTATATTGAAGATTCATGTAAATTTTACTTCTAAAATTCCATGTGGGCATGTAATGCCATTAAATAAATGAGATTAATAAAGAGTATCATGTGTATGAGACGGTGTAAGTACACTTTATATTTGCATATATTAATGCAAACTTTAACCCTGGAATTCATACACACTTTTATTAATAAGGCTAAGGGTTGGAGTGCGACGCCTCCAATTCAAAGAACAGTGTTGTTCACCAACTAAATGTAGACTGATGTGTTTAGGCATTCTGAAGAGGTTACGCTTTCAGCAGTATGGTTTATTTTTGGTTATTGAATTTTTTTGTATAAAATTGTAATACTGGTCTTTTTTCTTCCTGTGTGTTCTCCATTAGGTATGGATATTGTTAATTCTGCCTTGGAGACTGCACTTGGATCTGAAAAAGCAGATTGGAGTCCTGTGACTGTCAATGTGGCCTCTGCTACTCTTACTATCCTTATTTCAGATGTGAGTATAATTACACACATACACAGCCTAATAGTTATTTTTGTAATCCAACCTGTTGTGTGAGAAATATTACTTTTACTTTGGCGTGGTTTGATAGAGCACATTGTGTCTTGTTTGTGGGTGTAGACTGAAGAGGTGCTGTCGGAGTGTCGCGTGCGCTTCCTGTCATTCATGGGTGTGGGGAAAGATGTACATACTTTCGCCTTCATCATGGCTGAAGGCCCTGGAGATTTCATCTGCCACATGTTCTGGTGTGAGCCCAATGCTGCCAGTCTGAGCGAGGCTGTGCAGGCTGCATGCATGGTGAGTAAAAGGAACAAGATTCTGCTATCAAGGTGTGGATCGGAGAAGCCCAAATGTGGGTTTGCCAAGCAGAGGACAAAATTAATCACATAGTGAGAAATACTGAAAAATAGCTAAAATCATACGACTTCTTACTTGTGTGATTTAAAATGATCAGTAATTTATATTTGGGAACAACTAATATTCATAAAATATGATGTGTGTATTGGTTACGCTAACATGACTAGCTGTGTGAATATGACCTGCTTTATTTAAGGCTAATACTGTAGGTATGGGGTGGGGGTGATATTTTTGTTGGAAATCTGCTTTTTAGCATCAGACTACATTGGTGTTAATTGTTACCCACAGTATTGTGCGTGTGCCTCAGTATTTATTGACCCCCTGGTAACCCCCTCCCCTTCCTCCATTGCATATTAGTAGTTCGTGTCTCATTTAATCACTTGTCTCTTAATTTTCTTGCATGAAAGAAGTGCCTTTGACTTTCTGTCAAGATAATTAGTGAATGATTTGAGCATCAGTTTGCTATTTTTATCAGGGATGCCACTAATAAACTTGAAAAATCAAAGCTGAAAATCAAAAAACTGGGAGGTGGTGTTGGATAATATAGACCTACAACGAAGAGTTACATGTAACACTTTACAAAGAATTTTAATGGTTGGTCTCCTGTGCCAGTCAGTACAGACATGTTCAACACCAAGCACCTGGTGGCTACCATAAAACTCAGTACATGCTTTAGTGATTTGTGAAAGGACTGAAAAGTTAATCCCGTGGCCTTTTTTTTTAAAAACGCAAATGGGCAAGTGCAATATTTTGTGGTGATCACCTTTATACAACCTGCCTTAAATGAATGTTTTGAGATTTCAGTATTTGTTATTTTCTCTCTCTGTGTGTGTATGTTTCCAGCTGAGGTATCAGAAGTGTCTGGATGCCAGACCCCCCAGCAGTATCTCATGTTTGCCTGGCCCTCCCGCAGACTCTGTTGCTCGCAGGGTGGGCTCCAGTGTCAAGAAGGGCGTGCAAAGCCTGCTGGGAACATTCAAGCGATCTGGAGCTCAGACACCGTGAGAAAATGAGTCCTCCCCACAGTGGCTGTCATTCTCCACCTCCCTCCTCACCCCAGTTTGTCCTTCACCTGTCAGCTGTAGATCTCAATCAAGCTTGGAACACACATTTCATTTCTCCTGGCCTCTTCAGATGAGCTCAGGTTTCCCTGCATTTCTGTGTCGTGAGTTGTATGAACATCCGATCAAGCCATGACTTAGAAACAAATGAAATATAGTACAAAATGTAATTGTTACAAAGTAATAATGTTACGTCAACATTACTTCACACTTTGGTCTAGATAGATAGTATAGCATCTCATTACTGAGTTTGCAGCAATGTCCTTTTTGGGGTTTAAAACTCCTTAAAACCTGGACCAAAATTGTCGTCTTCACAACGCACACAAAGTGCTTTGTGTTCACATTTTAAAACTAGGTGTGCTTTTTAAAAACACTAAAACTAGCACCAAGCAACATCACTACATTTAACATAATGTGCTGTATGTACTGTAACACTGCTGTTGCCAGAGTTTTTAAAATATTGAAAATGTATGACAGTAAATATGTTTGAATAGAATGGATGGATCTTCTAATGTAGTGTGAATATTTTCCATTAACAGAACACACTGTTGCATGTTTAGTTTCACACTAGCCGTTTTTTTTTCTTTCTTCAACCGTGAGCACGCTTGGCACAAAATATAGCGTGCGCTGCTTTAAAAAGGCGTTACTGCCAGATGTTTGGTTATAAAGGCGCACGTTCAATGCCATGAAACCTCTCAACTAATCAGAGTGCAAGTCGAGGGGCAAGCAAGAAAAACAAACATGAAAAAAAAAACCACAGTGGTATTTTTTTTTTTTTTTTTTAGTGAAACAATGTGTGGAGATTTATAGCATACTTTACTGTTTTTGGAATGCGATATGATTTTTTTTTCCCCCATCAAAATCACAGCAAACAACCAATCACCTCATTGCTAGTCAAACAATTCTTTATATAATCTTAAATGCTGACAGTAATAAATCAAATGTCAAGCTCGACGTCAGGTTTGTCCAGTTAGTCATCCTAGTAATGAATAGGAATGGTAAGAGTGTTGTGGTTACAGCGTGCATGTTGTGTGGGCTGCTTTTTTTCCCCACCATTATCAGCACAAAAAGTCCGTGGTCCGTGATTTTTCCTGTTTAAAAAAAAAAACGGCAAGTGTGAAAACATCTAGATTATAAATCTACGCTGTATATGATGACGCATCATACCACATGTTGATGTGACCTTATCGGTGCATTCTAAGTTTATTATTTACTCGTTTTGATAGTTTTGTCTGACTGGAATTATTTAAACAGATTATTTATATACTCTAAAATAGCGTTACTGTATCATAGTCTTCCAAAAGGAACAGGCTCAGCGAAGAGCCCCAGGATATTTCACTAGTTTAAACGGGCATTAGTGACAGATTTTTTTTTTTTTTGTAGGATTTTTTATTTTATTTTATGTGGTAGTAGAATATTATGTTTAATTTCCCAGCTGGGTGGGAATTCTGTTTTTTAGACATGTGAGGTCTCACCACTATGTGGTTGTTAGGACTGAATGACCTGTTTCTGAGTGTACGAGTCTGCCTTCACCGGGTTAGCGAGGTCTGATCTGGAGTAGAAATGACATTAAAAAAATGCTTTAATGATGCAGTGTAGGTGTAGGCATAGTGATGTACAGGTAGAGGGCGCTCTCTGCTTTCCATTTCTCTTGTACAATATTGTCAGATTTCTTTGTGACCTGCGTGTATTTTAGAACACATACACAAACCCGCCTTGCAATTTCTCATATACGCTTGAAAGAAACCCGTGTCGCTGATTTGTCCTGTAAATACAGGTTATACACTGATCTTTTTCCCCTTTCATGCACCTTTGTAGTATAATTCACCATGACTTGCCTCACTGTTTGGCTTTAAACCAAGTAACAGCCATTCACAAACATTACATCCTACAATTACTCACTGAATGTTATTGTGTATATAAACGAATATAGTAATAGTAGCAGAATGCACCCATATCCAGTAGCACATTTCTGTGAATGCTAACAGGTTGTGTAAACCGTACATCACCCACAAGATGCTTTGTTTTTTTTTATTTACTGCTCAGCTGGCTTGTGAATAAGCCTTAGCTTTTAGCTCAGCTGCTAAAGAATGAATGAATGTTGTACTGTATGAAAGGAAATAGAGTTCTGTCCTTTTTTTTTTTTTTTTTAAAGCCATGTCACAGTAGCTTGCACTGCAGTCGCTCTACTAAACAAAAACGCGTACATGGTTGCGTCTCAGCGTTTCGTGTAGATCTAGATCACTTCATGGAGATTGGTAACATGGAATAAAATCTATGTATTACACCATATTCAAGGAATGTAAATGTTCGTCGGTTAACTAATCCATTTTAGGAAAATCTGCCATTTTCTTTTCAACTGAAGAATGAAAGACTGTGCCAAAGTGCACAATGCCATCATAACCAACCAGCTAACTTTCAATTTCTTTATGCATAATAAAGCCATGTGTGAGCGAGTTATCTGGATAGGTGTGTGCTATGGTAGTGCATTTTCTCACGTGTAATATGCAACTATTATCCAAGTGTTTAGTGTTTCTAGAACGCTTTTACGTTTTCGATTCGGCGAGAGATGATTTCTCTTTTATTTTGTTATTGCTTGTTTTGAATTGCTTTCTTATAATGTAAATTAGGTGTCATGTACTGTATATACATATATATTAATATGATGTGTCACTTGACAAAATAAAAGTTACTGTCTGTCTCCTCGCTGTGGACTGTTATACACTTATAAACACTCATTTATTGTGTCTCTGTTACAGGAACTCTTATGCATTACAATTCTCAGGGTTTAGGAAGATATTAACTAATATACAGGTGAGTTTACACACACTCATCATGGACGTAAATGTAATGGCAATATTGGGCGATGAGTGATTTCTCAGTTCTTTTTCTGAGGCAGAGTGAGTGGACAACATTCTATTTGGGTATTTGACCATTCTTCCTGTCAGAATTGGTAGAGTTTAGTTAGATTTATGGGTTTCCTGGCACGGTCCCGACTTTTAAGCGCATATTTTCGACAGGGTTGAGGTCAGGAATTTCCCCGAGCTTAATGTTAGCCTGTTTTATCCATTCCATAACCAGCTTTGATGTGTGTTTGGGGTCATTGTCCTGTACTGCGTTTTGTTCAAATCCAAAGAGTGCTGTCAAAACTTTGTTTCATGTGGACACACAGACGCTACCAGCTGTAGTCAATCACGTTCACTAACAGGAAGTTAAGAGGTCTTGGCATGTTAAAAGATATTTTGGAACTTTCAGTACAACTGAATTAATAAGAAAAAGTAGGTGTATGTAGATTTATTTGTATGCATATTTTGACCCTGTGTTGATTTCAGAAAACCAAAAAAATGTAAAACTTGTGCACCAAATCCTTTTTTTTATTAAAACTGTATGTCTACCCCGTTCTACCCCAGAACAAAAGAACAGTTCAAAGAAACCATGTAAATGCCATGACATTCATGTCTATGATGAGAAAACTTCTGACCACAACTGAACATTCACTGACAACTTTTTAAGAACACCTGCTAACTCGTGCTGTTATCCAATCAGTCAGTCAAGTGTACAATGAAGATTAGAAAAACATCACTCGGTCTCCTTCCAATATTCAGCTACCCAGTTTAGATGAGTCTGCACCCACGATAGCCTTAGATTCCCTAGATTGTGTTCTGGACTGATCGAGGTTAGACGTGTGCATTTTGAAATGCTTTTCTGCTCACCACGGTTATAAAGAGCAGCTATTTGACTTACCATAGCCTTCTGTTCAGCTGGAACCTGTCTGACCTTTTTTGCACCATTCTGAGTAAAATCTACAGAACATCTCAGCAGATTAGTGGTTTCTGAAATATTCAGAAACCCATAATCAAGCCACACCAAAACCAGAGATCACTTTTTTCCTCCATTCTGCAGTTTGACAAGAACATTAACTTAAACTGTTGACCCTTATCTGCCTGGTTTTTGTGCGGCTGTGCTGCTGCCACCTAAGTGTCTGATTGGATAATTGGATAATGGAAGAACGAGCAGGTGTACAGGTGTTTCTAATATCTTTGTAGCTGTGGTAATAAATGAATGCTGGTCTCTAAATGGTTGCATTACTTAGATTAGCCAATGATAAGTGCTATTGGGTCATGTAATTGCCTATGTATAGGTTTGCTAGGCTGTGCATATCTTAGTTAGCCACAAAAAATATGGCTCAAGTGTCAAAACAAAACCAGCCTCAGGTTTTGCACTCAATCAGGGAATATAACAAGGCAGAGAGCAAATGTTCTGCTATAGCACCATCACCCACTTTGTCCATGCAGCCCTCTCCTTTTCTGGTGTAAGTAACTTGATTTGTTTTGTTGTGCCGCTAAGACAGTTGGCCAATGGATTCTGTGAAACGTAAGGGACATCTTACAGGCGTATACTGGGGTCATCAGAGTGTGATGGGGCAGGGGTGATTGGGGCAGGGATGATTGGGGCAGGGGTGGCTCAGTGGTTAAGGTGTTGAATAGAAGGTTGGGGGTTCAAGCCCCAGCACCACCAAGCTGCCCCTGTTGGGCCCTTGAGCAAGGCCCTTAACCCTCACCTGCTCAGTTGTATAAATGTAAGTCACTCTGGATAAGGGTGTCTGCCAAATGCCATAAATGTAAATGTAATGTAAATGTGTGTCAAAGCAGATAATAGCAGTCAGTGGTGGAAGAAGTGTTCAGATCCTTTACTTAAGTAAAAGTATGAATACAGCAATGGAAAAATACTACATAATTAAAAGTCCTGCATGAAAAACAATAGTATTAGCAGCAAAATATAAATAATGTATTCAAGTAAAAGTACAGGCTTGGCCCTTCTGACTGTTATATTATTACATGACAACATTAGATGATTAATACAGGGGGCAGGGGTGGCTCAATGGTTAAGGTGTGTAGAAAGTTGGGGGTTCAAGCCCCAGCACCACCAAGCTACCACTGTTGGGCCCCTGAGCAAGGCCCTTAACCCTCACCTGCTCAGTTGTATAAATGAGATAAATGTAAGTCACTCTGGATAAGGGTGTCTGCCAAATGCCATAAATGTAAATGTAATACTGAAGCATCAGGGTGTAAGCAGCATGTTACTGGTGTAGCTACTGGAGGTGGAGCTAGTCTGAACTACTTTATATACAGTTTTATATACCGGGACACCAGAGGTGTCCTGAAGTGATTAATGGGAGAGAAAGAAAACAAAACAAAGTTCAGATACACACATCCATTTTTAGTAGAGCAGTCACACGTTTAAAAATATTTATCTCGTTAATCTCGGTTTTAATTTGTGTTTTACATGCAGGTAGGCACGGTAGGGCCGTTGAAAATGTTGTTGTTGTTTATCACTGGCCAATTTTAAAAGAAACGACTGGTGAATGTTGCCTCATTATGCCTCACTTGACTTTATTTGATAAAGGTAAACTATTAAAGATGATCGTTTTTCATTTTATTTATTTAAAGGGAACGGCACAGCGTGTAGGGATGGAAGGGAAGGAGTTTGCATGTGTTATGTGGATCTGTCGCCTTCGTCGTCTCCGCTGACTTTAAAACTGATGTAAAATCTAGCAACCCCAAAAAGAGCTACAACTTCTTCACTCTCCATTGTTCCTTTTGATCTTTAGTAATGTTTATGATGGCTAACGAGCTAGGAGATCCTAACACTGAACACGAGAGATCAGAGCACCGTGCACGAGACGTTAAACAACCAAAACATACATTCAAATTAAACATCACCCACAGTCCATAGACGTTTCATCACATTTATTTCAAAATGGGTCTGAACAGTGTTGTTTGATTTATCATGCTAAATACAGCCGAGTGCTGTAATCAAGGACCGAGTTCCCTATGAGGAGCCCTTGGGATTCTGTACCCTGTGCAGTGTGCAGGGAGCCGGGAGCAGCTTAGGGACCCTTGTAATCGGAATGCAGCCTAAAACGAATAACGTAACGGTCAGTTTCAGAATGTGCGTGTTCACTGATGGCGCTGAAACTGAAACACCTGTCATTTTAGTGTGGGAGGTTTCATGGCTAAATTGGACCAGCCTGGTGGCCAATCCTCATTAATTGCACATTGCACCAGTAAGAGCAGAGTGTGAAGGTTCAATTAGCAGGGTAAGAGCACAGTTTTGCTCAA
>JAOUQY010000009.1:3691086-3705392 GCA_028566355.1 Doras micropoeus | reverse complement strand
TTTTCTTTCCCCTGAGCATTGTTTCTCCCTTTCTGTGCAAACAAGAGCACTAATGCTGACTTGACACTAATGCAAATGCAAGCGTGAGGTGAACTGAGCATTTGCTGTATCATATGCATGGTTGAAAGTACGTCGTTACTTACACGGCTACCTGTTATTGCAGTGGAACAGATTGTTGCTTCCATTATTACACTGTAATGCTAGGTAGTGGAAGACGTATTCAAATACTTAAAATTCATGAGCATATGTGCTTTTATTTCATCTGGTAAAACCAGTTTTATGGAAAGAAATAGCAATTAATTTCACAATTTGCACAGCCAAATTATCCAATCATATATTTAATCACATAATTGTCCACTTTGTGGTGTAGGCAATATATTGTATTTGGTGCTATGCTTGATGGAAACCCACTATTCGTCTCAAAGCCATGCTTTACTGGCAGAGATAAGCTGTTCATGTCAGGCATAAGCATGAGGAAATTAAAGGGTGTAGATGCTCTATCTTGATATTTTTCTTTCCTGAAACCGGGAGGATTCTGTCTTTTCCCAAACATACTGAGACTGCATGATTGCAGATCTTAATGGCAGGAGGCCAACCTAATTTGCTCCAGGTCCTAATTATGTACAGGGATCTTTAGACAAGAGTGTAATGATGTGTTATAAACAGGAATCTGAGGCTACAGTGAGCACAGGCTCACCAAAACCGGACAAGATTGGAAAAAGACCAGTTACCATAGCCTTCCTGTCATCTTGAATCAGTCTGAAGGTTTTCTACCCACAGAAATGCCATCCCCTGGACGTTTTCTGTTTTTCTCACCATTCTGTGTTAACCTTAGAGACTGTTGTGTGTGAAAATCCCAGGAGATCAGCAGTTTAAGAAATACTTAAACTATCCCATTTGGCACAAACAACAATGCCACAGTCGAACTGACCGAGATCATATTTTCTCCCCATTGATGTTCAATGTGAACATTAAAGGGCTCATATTATGAAAAATATGAAAACTTTTTAAGGTTTTGTGCACATACCTTTGGGTGCCTACCAAACCACGAAGTTTGAAACATGAAAACACAGCCAGTTCTTTATATTTCAAAAACATGAGATTCAGTACAAGCATTCAGTTCCGAATCTGTATTTGTTACATCACGATCATTGGAATAATATCACCCCTCCATCTGAAAATCTCCACCCATCTCCACCAATGGCTTGAGAATCCCATTTGAGTAGGGGCCCTATTTGTTTTTATTTCTCCTGAACCATAGGTAAGCCAGAAAAGGGACAGGATATGCACCGTTGTTCATTTTACAGACCAACACATATCAGTACATCAGCTCCCAGCCTCAGAGGATAGCAGACCTGAATAGATACATTTTATTTATTAATGACAATGTCCCAGTTACAGTCAGTAAATAACCCTTAGCATGTGCTTATCTCTTTGAGCCTGATTGCTTCTCCAACGTGGGTCAGTACAATATGGGGCTGGCAATGAGACTTTAACGAAAAGAGGGATCAATACCGACTGTCGGTCACAAAACTGCAGAAGAGGGAGATGTAAGAATTGAAAAACATAGTACAATTATGTTTATTTTACTGTTTAGCACTAAATAACGCTAACACTTGAATTGATGGATTTAAGATTTTAGAAAGTTATTGCCATTACTTGATGTAAGGATCCACAATACTGTTAGCACTATTAGTTCGTTAGATGAACGTCTGTAAGAAGAACTTCGTATTATAAACACTCTTAAATAAGGTGAGAGTAAAATGAGCGCTTGAACTGTACACATAGGCTTCAAGACCCGAAAGGTTATCAAGTAGCAACTCCAGTGTAGCTTGTCAATAATTTTTTTTCTTGATTTGCCAATGGTTACGGGTGTCTGAGTACCTCTGATACAATACATAAATACACACTTGAGTCACTAGCCGTGGGTTAGCCTTGACACAGCCAGCAGGACCGTGTGAGCCAATGTTCAGAGATACAAAATGAAATGTCAAAGTGACATAAAGCTAATAACCAACCATTCAGAAATGTCCTGTTGTATTCTTGATTCTTGGATTTGTTCAGGAGCTTCTTCTTGAACTCTGGTTCATACATACAGAATAGGTTTTGCTATTTCTCTCAGGGTCAAAGGGTCTGACCGCAGATCTGCACTCTCAGCCTGATGCACTCTCAGCCCCAGTGGGGGAAGTGGTCCAGCAGCATGTTGCTATTTCACTGTTTCTGCTCAGTGGATCATTACTACTTGCCTGTTTCAGCTTTGTGAGACAAAAGGGGTATTAAAACAGTAGCATCATCAAGTTTTTTTTTTAATATCTTCATCCATTTTTTGTACATCCATTTTCTGTACATAACACCACCCTGCACTATATTTTTCAGTGCAGTAGCCTCGGCCGTTTCTACCAATAAAATCGACACACTATCTGAGCGTTGTGGTAAAAAGCATTGTCGACATACGTATCTTTCTCCACGTTATCATAATTCTCTAATCTCATCATATCGCTCTCACAAGGCTACAATCCCATTCAGTTTCATTCATGTAGTCTAACAGCATGTTGTTTGTTTCCCCTTGATTACTGAATTCCGTCAAAAAGTCCAAGTTTTACACAGAATCTTGTATGAATTATAGGTTTCAAATTTAAACTACATTTAATAGTACTAATCCTTGGGCTCAGTTATATCTGTATTATGGATGTAACCTGCGCACTGCGCACTCTCTACATGTATATATATTGCAAAGTATTATATTTAAATAATATAAATCTTCTCCATTAAACTTTTACACATACAAACCCCAATTACAGAAAAGTTTGGACACTTTCTGCGATAAAAACTCTGTAATTTGTAACTCTGAAATCTGTAATTTGTTAAAGCATTTGGACTTTTATTTAGCTTTACATTTTTCACTGACAAAACTAAATGTATTTTGTCAAATAAAATTTGAAGTAACACTTCTGGAAGGTTCCACAAATAGCAGTTTAATTAACTGGTAACAGGTGAGGTCATCAAGCATCCACCAAAGGCTTAGTCTACCATGATGGACATATAGGTGGGGCTAGGAGTTTCTAATTCTCATTAGAATTTAAAGCAACAGCCACTGACACAGAGCATTTGGTAAGAGCTGTTTTGGACACGGTGGAAAGACCGCTGTAGTATTTGATCCCTGTGGTATTTCGACCAAAGCATGTCACTGACATTTCATTAAGACCCCAGGGAACTGTATCAACTTGTGGGAAAATTGACATAATAGGTCTCCTTTAACTAAAACTCTTTGCTCGCTCTGCTGCCACTTGTTTGGCTGATTGGAAAATTGCATAAATGTACATGTGTATGCTGTGGGTAGTCTTATTAAAGTGGACGGTGAGTGTATATTGTGGTCAAAAGTACCTTTCTGAAACAACAAAGGAAGGAAACAATGAGAAACCATGGCACTAAGACACAAGCAGGTGTAGCTGGAGGGGTTGATTCAAGTTTGGTAAATTGCACAGAAAAGAGTAACATCTCGCTGGATAAGCCAGCCTCAGAAAGTGACTTGCACACAGATAACTCGGGCACTTTAGCAGACACACAAAGCACATCCAGAAGGATGTGTGCTCTTACTGAAAACAGAAGGCCACAAGCCTCGGAGCTCACTCTAAACATGATCAAACGTGAGCCTCCAGCTATTGAGCGCTGGCAGACTCTGCACACTTGCCAAACAACAGCCTTTTTATCAAGCTTCATGCTCTGAGATAATGGGAGGGGGAAGGAGAGAGAGAGGAGGGGGAGTGCTATGAGGGTTTGTGTGTGTGTGTGTGTGGAGGGGAGTGGAGACAAAAATAGTTTAAGGCTGATATGAGACGTCTCACTTGAGTAAGTCTGTGCTGCTGCATCAGTTGGCAAGGCTTGCTTGTTTCATTTGAGCAGAAAACAGCAGACACACAGAGGCTCAGTGGATGAAGCTTTAACAAAACACCTCAGCGCTGCAGTATCACTTATTAAAAAAATCCCACTTCTCATTTGTAGTTCACGAACAAACAAAAACACCTCCTGCTTACCCAAACACAAATTACTACGGGCCAACACTGAGCGCATTTAAGAAGCCATAAAGATCTTAATTTTGTAAATACTACAGCTGTGTAAATTGCCTCAATCTCACACCAGCTGGATGATTTGGACAGGTATCAGCACACCTACCAGCAGACATCTGATAATGCACCACAGGCCCTCAACACCAAGGCCAACAGCCTTGGATTAGTGTGGTAGCTAAAGTGGCTTTTTCTGGATTCTCGGAAAACTGATTCAATTTATAATTATAAGCACTACTTTCTTCACTGTCTGACTCTTTACAATGAAATTGATTCTGGTCATAGCTGCTAAATCAATATTGCTGTCCTTACTGCCTGCACAAATGATAAGTAAGTAACTGGAGGCGATCTATTTTTATTTCATAAAAGTTTTTCTTTTGTTAAAAGTGGACAAAGAATACAACGGGGAGTCAGGAGGGAAAAATCGTCTCGCTGTGATTAGAGCTGATTGTAGCTAGCAAGGGGACTAATAATAGTTAAAAGGCAGATCACATAAGTCAACTTATACACTAGAAAATAATAATAAAAATACAGACAATGTAAAGCCCACTGGCCAGCTGTTAGCTGTTTGAAAACTCTGGGGTAATATGTTTTAGTATAAAAATCTATCACTTTTGCTTCGTCTATGCCTGGTGTCCATACTACCCCAGAGTTTTCAAACAAACAGCATCAGCCATGACTACCAGTGGTGAATGCAACAAGGATAACCAATTACAAGCGTTGCTGACTTTGTTGTTTTTGCTAGCAGCTGTCGTACAGGTATATTCTGCCTTTTATGATGCTATAACTGCCTACATGAGCAGGATGCAAGCTATTATTTGAGCAATGTGCAAAAATTCTCTTCCTGTTTACATCGGCATGTGCACGCTCAGTGTACGCGAATGATCATGTGATATGCGCTTAAGGGAACATTAGTGTAGATGAAGATTATGTCTGATACAGAGCAGAAACGCTTGTTTGTACTGAGATCGTTTTCATTTTCAAATGCCACTTTATAAAGGAAATGTATGAGGATGGACTGAGAACTTTGCAGAGAAAACATTGCAGAGAAAACATTCACATCTTTTAGGACCTTGTTGATGCAAAGGCAATGGTAATCCAATTACCGAAATTAAGATTGGAAAAGGACATGTAGTACTGAA
The DNA here is from genome assembly GCA_028566355.1 of Doras micropoeus. Classification (NCBI taxonomy): domain Eukaryota; kingdom Metazoa; phylum Chordata; class Actinopteri; order Siluriformes; family Doradidae; genus Doras; species Doras micropoeus. The sequence continues at coordinate 3,700,186 of JAOUQY010000009.1, read as the reverse complement.
AGGACAAGGAATAATAATTTGTGAATACTTGGGTTGTGTCTCAAACCACATGCTACACCATTAACACAACATTAACGACACTGCTACGTCTGTAAAGTAACTAATTGGAGATACTGTTTCATATAGATTGTGGTTTGGGGCATGGCCTCGTTTTCTTGCTGAATAAGTATTGATCAAGCAGCTTTAAATAATAATCAAAACAGGAGACATTCAGGCATATAGATATGGATCTGAGCTGATCTTTATACACCAGACCCCACCACAGATGGGTATGACTAACTAATTAACTAAAATTGAAAAAATGGTGGACGGATAGATGGATTAAATCAAAATTCTAATCAAAATCTAAATTAAACAAGATGGTTAAATCTAAAACATCATTTAACACAGCTGATCCATCTGATCAATGTTTTTTGTGTATCAAAATATGAAACCGCTCCTATTGTGCTCCTACAGAAACTGTTTCACAATATATTCCTGAGATTGCAAATAAACACAATATTAATGTGTTCATTATGTTGGTTCGTTCAATAGATAGTAGTGCTGCTTCAGATCAATAATGGCTTTACACAGTTTTAACCATCGATTGATTTCTGTCTGGAGGAGATTTAATTGCCTTGGTGAATCATAGTTGGTGTATTATGCGTAATTCAGGCCACTTGGCTAGCGGGGGAAAAAGGTAAGCAGCGTAATCAATTGGAGTAATTTGCAAAAGACCTGACTGACTAATTGGCTCCAGTCCAGTTAGGGGGTTATGTGTGAGTATGATGCTCTACTCTAATGAACATATGGCTGTTGGCTTTGATTTAAAGCAAGAAGCCAGTTGAATTTGATTGAATCTGAAATGATTATTTTCCATCAAGAGTACATTTTGTTTCTCTAAAAACACATTTATTGCATGGAGGCTTTCAAGACAACTTAACGTGTTTGCACAACTTAACGCGGAATCAATAATATTGATGCCCATAACATGCAATGGGTCTGAAGATGTGAAGCTTCTATTTTATTTGACTTTTTTGTTGAATTTGATCACATTTTACTCCAGCTGTACTACACCAAGTAGTCAAACAAGGCTACATGTTCAAAGAGTTCATTCACATTTGACATGAAATAAAATTAAAAACGACTTATTTAATGTTTTGTAAATGACAAAACCTAAATGCCGTCTGGCACTAAAGTGGTCCCAAAGCTCTAAAACTAAATTAAAAAATCTCCTTTGATGTACAAGACTAGAGTGCTTTGGCTATGGTCATGTATTGTATATCATGTATATCTCCCAAAGCCCTCTTCATTCATATGATTCTTGCAATCATGCACTCGCCAGTGCAGTAGAGGATGGTGGGGTTGTTGAAGGAGGAGGGAACAGGAGGAAAAGATTTATGGCAGAAATTAGAGGCAGAGACATGCACATCAGGAGATCAGAGGTGAGTGAGGATCAGTGGTGCAAAGAACAGTGGAGGCGTGGCTTTGCCAGAGCTCATGAATCCTAATTCTGCCATCAATGTAATTCATTGTTTCCTTCAGAAAGGAGGACTGCTAAAGCTGGACATTTCATAATAATCCTTTAAACCATTATACTATACCCTGCAAAGCTATAACCTTGGCAAATTAAGATGACTGGATCCAAATTTAGATTTTAAGTGTCCTTTAAAATGATGCAAACATGTAAAAAAAAGTGCTATTAATTTTAAAGCCTGTTATTTTCAAAGATAATGATGACGGTTGATTGAAAGAGCTATTGTAATTCTTTCCTACATGTGAATATCTAAGCTCTCACATCTATCTTTTGAAGAGACAGGACCTTTTCATCCATTTCAAATGAGAGACATTGAAGTCATCCTGTTATCCCGGGTCTAATCGCTTCAATGCAAATGAAGCTATTTTTGAATATTTTCCCCACCAACAATGCAAGCGGATACTTTAGTTCATCCAAGAAATAAAGCCTTTTTTCAAAACGGTGCATTCAATATTTAAATCAAATAACAAATGAACACAAAAAAGGAGAAGAAGCCAAGTACTTCAGAGGCTTTGCCTGGCTGCCTGCCCCAGGCATAAAAGGGGGTTCACAGCCATGGCACTGTATGGGCATTGTAGTACTGTTTGTTTGCCCAGTTCTCTAGACGGCCAGGGGTTTTGTCCAGCTGTCAGTCTTGAGGAAGCCGAACAACAGGATGTTATCGGAGGACGACGCTTCCAGGCTAATGAAGGACATCTGCCTCCCTACAGGTAAAGGTCAGGCCCCAGAACAGCCGGTGAGAGCTCACAAAAACACGCTTTTCATATCCAGACCCTGTTCAACAGGCCAGCCGCCAGTGCTCTGATTGACACTATTCATCTTTACCTTCCTCAGTTTGCAGGCACCCTACCTGCTTATTCACTGGTCTGGACCAAGCTGTAGGTCTGATAGGATCTCTACAGACCATCTGTATCTGCTCTTGGTTCTGTTTGGTAAGAATGCTTTAGAAAATACTAGTCTTGGCTCAGTGGTTAAGGCTTTGGACTACTGTTCAGAAGAGTTCAAATCCCTGTACTGCCAAGCTACCACACTTGGGTCCTCCAAACCTTAAACTGATTAGCTGTATCCTATCTACAGTGTCAGTCACAGGAGAAATGTAAATGTTATGCATGTAACTGTGTCTCTATAAACATTGGATTATCACCAGGGGCAGTGGATTTCAACTGAATACTTTCTTGTATGCGAGTGCACAAATACCAAGACCTTTGTTTGATGTATTATTTGTGACAAATAGGATTGGCCTAAAAGCATCTTTCCCATCTGTAGAGTCTGGAAAATGTGCATATGATGATCAGGTACCAGAAGTGCAGTTCCTGGAACAACACACTTTAAAATGATATTCATAACACTCTGATACTCCAGTCAGAGTGGCAAGTCTCATTTGGCTTGGCACCCAGCCTGTCTATATGTGTCCTTTTAAACAAGGGAGCTCCCTGTGCCTTTTCTTTGTGAGAGATGTGTCCAAATAGTACCTTATATAGAATGATATGACTCTGGATTTGCCACCAGGCTGTATATGCGTCTAGAGTGTGTCTTGGCTGCACTCTTTACTCTGTTACTAGTCATCTGTGGACATGGATATTTGAATTTTTAAGTTATGGAACTTGGGTCAATTCTAAATCAGAATCTCAACAGAAGGTGACAGAAGGAAAGCGATCACAGCCCAAATTCTGCTCTTAGAAGATCTGGCTCAATAGCAAAACATCATGAAATCCCACTCAACCACATGAGCCACACTTGGATGCAGACCAGCTAGTTACTGCATTAGTAATGCATCTAATGTAGAAGGCTACCTGAATAGTGCAATGACAGTGGTAGCCATAATCCTGCTAGTTGGCTGGAAAATGTGTGGAAAACTTGGAATGGAGACACAGAGGCAGAATTCGACGGGCAGGGAGAATGAGCCCCACTCCAGTCTGAACAGTGTTGCTAGCTGTTCAGATAATGTACCAAACTGTACAGCAAACCGCATGGACCCATCGACTGTGGCGCTGAACCTATGGGACTTGGCGGAGATATGAGCGGAAAATAAGGGATCCCCACTATGAGAATTACACTCACTGCAGTCTAAGAGATGACAGGAGCTGACAGTAGTCTAATGCTATATTTAGAGGACTCTGACCATAGTCTCAAGCTATTACCTAGATAACTCTATGGTCCAATTCACACCTGGTAGACATTTGTATGAGGCAAGAACAAGAAAGAAGTTTTGCAGTAAATGTAGTGTAAATACTATAAAAAAAACAAAAGTGTAAAAAAAAAAATAAAAAAAAGTTTGGGAATGTTTCCCCAAACAAACAAAACTAGCTATCCACCCAGCTATGGGAAAGATTTAAGGTTTAAGGCAGTAGGTCAGCATAATAGTTATAAGCAGTTTCGATTAAACAGATAATTTAACATTTAATTTATGCCACTGCCATAGTCTCCAAGCTGCTAAAACATCGCTTTGGCAATGCTATTGCCAAAAATTGACTGTGTATTAAGGTGGCAGTAGTGAAGAATAATGGATACAATAAAGCCAGTGCCAGTTCAATTTGTCTTCTACACTAAGTACTCCAATTTACACACAGCAGCCTGAGAAAAATATGTGCTGCTGGTGTCTCACATACCTAGCGATGATTTAGTCATGGTCCCAAACCAGCTTGCCTATTACAGCCATTTTGATGTGACTAATGCAAATGCAGAAACGCGGTGTCAATGCTGACACAATATGTGATTCAAACCTAATTGGCAATCAGTTCTCTTCTAACAGCAGTTCATATCTCAGCTGTGGTGTATAGGAGAAACAAACAGAATAATTACAGTTCCAGTGTATACCTGATAATTGCAGTCCTCAGCTGAACTCATAAATATTTTTGATCTACACACTACTTTCTAAATTTTCCACAGCAGCATGGAAAAGTACACTTTTGTCTCCATGTTTTCTCTGGCTCACTCATGTCTTCCATAAGAACTGGCCTAAATTATAATTACAGTTAGAGGAACTATTTCAGAGGTCAATAATATATTGTCTGTTTAGATTACCTGTACACCACAGTAAAACTATGTGTGCCTGAGCAGGTTGCATTCTCTCTTGGGGACGACTCCTCGAGAAAGAACAGCAGGTGGAAATATGGGGAAATTTATGTGATACTCGAGAGTTCAGGTTGCCCAGGAGACCAAATGACTGACAGGTAACTGCTTAGTAAGCTCTCCCAGGGCTTTTGGCTCTGACACAATGATCTTTTCTTGGACATTTCAACACTGAACACCACAGTAAATTACTGCCAGGAAAGCTTGCTATTTATAGCTAGCTAATTTAAGGGAGGATCACATGTCTTATAGTGTTATAGTACTTGAGTTCAGTCTTGGTCTCAAGACCACCTTTTTACTTACTCTGTCTCATCTCAGAATTTAAAGCAGTTCTAGTCGATCTTGAATCGATTGCATGAGTTGGGCGGCATGACTTAGAGGGACACCTCAAGCCTGTTTTTACCCAACATAGTAACAATGATAAACTTTTGCATTTTTCATAATTTCAAAATAATTACACATGTTAATTTAAAAAAATGAATCAATTAATTCACACTGTATAGACTGGTGCATTGTATCAGATATGCAGTATAATGATAGTGATGTGGGTAAAAACACTTTTTTTAGGTTTCAGTATCACAAGACATTTTTGCAGTAGAATAATAAAAAAAAAAAGCCAAAAAGGTTTGGGAATGTTTCCTCCAAAACCAACCAACCAACCAACAAACAAACAAAACAAACTACATATCAGCCCAGCTATAGGAAAGATTTAATGCAGGAAAAAGAAATTAAGGCAGGAGTTATAAGCATAATATTATATAATAGTTATAAGCATAATAGTTATAAGCAGTTATACCACATTTTGATTAAAGAGATAATGTACTTTCTACATAATTTTACCTTTAATTCACATTGTATTGACTGGTGCATTGTATCTGATATATAATGTTAGTGATGTAGGTAAAAACAGACTTTTTTTTAGGCCTCTGTATCAACTCAGTCTCACCTCTTCCAAAGACTGCCCCAAAATCCCAAAGTCTTGATCTTGACTCAGACTCTATCCTTTAGATTCTTGGCCGGGACTTGATAAAGGTGATCTTGTCCCCATTAGTACATCCAAAATGAAAGAATTTATGCAAGGTATGGGGATAAGTAGGACATTATTTAATATAGACCTAGCCTATTCTCAGTGATGGTGCTGTGTAGTCTGAGACATCTCTTTGTCAAATCTTTTTTGTCCTCACACTTAAAAGTTGATCTGAGCAGCGACTGATAGGTCAGTGACAGGCTTCATATTACTGGAGAAGAGGGAAGTAATTGGAGAGGACATGGTGGATGCCTCTGTTCGATCATTGTCAACCTCAAATAGAATTATTGAGTGGAGATTCTCTCTCGGTTCAACACTGATGAGCAGGCCTGTCACATTTATGAGTTCTCCATGGCCTTTGATGTGCAGTGACCTTAATTGTTGCCGTTTGACTTCATTGGTTATCATTTTTAAAACTGGTGGTGGTGCTTTTTAAAAGCAGTGGTGGGGATGGGAGGTGAAGAATTACTGTGATTTTCAGTTTGTGTAATATTCAGTTGCAGGTTTTTTTGATCTTTGCAATGAGTATTCATTTTCTCTCTCTCTCAAAATAGTGTGTGACTCAGCAACAAGAATCAGGAGTGGGCAGTCAGTTACAAGACTTGCAGAACAAAGAAAAGATATGCTGGGAGTGTATTGGATGAAGTGCAGTTTTCATGTTGTGCTGTGACACAGACATGTTTACTGCATCTGTTGTAAACTGTACAAAAAAAACAGTCCCCCACAAACCTTTAATTTGCAGCATTTTTACAATCTTTAAAGGTCCAAACATCTATAGCCATCTGTCAGGAAACATTTAGGTGAAAAGTAAATTCTCTCAAAGAGATGTATTTACATTTATATTTACATTTACAGCATTTGGCAGACACTCTTATCCAGAGTGACACATTTTATATCATTTATACAACTGAGTTAAGGGCCTTGCTCAAGGGCCCAACAGTGGCAGCTTGGCAGTGCTGAGATTTGAACTGACCTTCTGGTCAGTAGTCCAGTGTCTTAACCACTGAGCTACCACTTTGTATAACATCTGTCTTTCCAGCTTTCTAAATGTAGTCCCCATTTGCTGTTATAGTAAGCTGGGAAGGCTTTCCACTCGATTTTGGAGCGCGGCTGTGGGGATTTTCTGGGGTTTAAGCAAGACCCATTAATTCTGGAGAAGGGAAAGATATTTTAGACCATTCTGTTCTCCAAACTTTGTGGCCATTAAAAGCATAAATTCCCCAGACAGAAGATTAATCACATCCGTTAATGTTTGTACAATTAATTGGATGCGTACCTCAATGATTGAAACTTGTTGACCCTCCTTTCTTCCAGTGTATAGGGTCCAAGGGGTGAATGTGTATGTGAGACCTTTTAAATAATCAGGATGAGACACTGGAAAACCTTGATTTGGCCTGCAATTCCTGGACCTCAATCCCACAGAAAATGTGAAAAGTGCAATTTGGATCAGCAGGTGAGACACCAACAATAGGCGATAGCAAGCACTACTTGAACTGCACCCAGTCAGCAAAAGAATGGACTAAAATTGCTAGCACTTTTGACAGATACAAATTCACAGACCATGCTGCCAGTGCTGCCAGTTCTACTTCTGGGTTTTATCTAGTGCTTACTGGGTCATAGCTGTAGGGTTCATATTTAATTTAAAAAATCCTCAAGGCCACAACAAACTCTGATATAAAACTGAATGTAAATAAATATACAGATATTGAGAGCACTAAAAAAGATACAAATAATGGCATTGTATTACAATCCCTTATTTGGTAGTATTAAGTTTGAGGAGCTTATATTCAATATTAACTGGTACTGTACATACAAGCATTCATATCACCAGTTAGGTGATTAGTAATGAGCTTGTATTATAGTAGAGACAAGGTTCCAAGTGTTGATCTGCTTGAATGGTTAGTGGTACAGAAATTAATGTCTTGACTGGCCTTAAATGTCTGTGCATCTTGTGGTAAATATGATCTGTATTCAGATCTGTTTTCAGGAAGCCATTGGAAGTCAGCATTTGTGCCGGGGTGGCCATGGCTTCTGCTGAGTTAAGTCTGGAATCATAACGCTGATTTAATAAGCCGCTACAATAGCGTTAGGGAAGAGTACATGCTGACATCGCAAGACTTTCAACTTGTACCTTGACCTTGCTGGAGGATTCACATGTTTTGTGTGTGTGTGAAAGACAGAGAAAGTGAGAGAGAGAATGAGGGGGGTTGATAGGCAGTTGTAGGCAGTCTGACGAACTGTGGGATGCGTGCTCATGGAGAAGGCACCGTGCTGATTGTGAGGACCTTGAAGGTCAGAGGATGGATGGAGAGCCTCTTCTGATGCTATGAGAATAGCAGAAGAGTACAGTGTTTACAGATCTCTAGCACAGGTCTTGGAGAGACAGCTATGCTGTTTGGTGTTTTCTGCCTTTGAACACCACAAATTCTACTCAGGAAAGCTTGGGGGATTACCTGAAGAGTAGAATCCATGTTGTTTAATGAGAGAGAGTGCTAAACATTACAGTGCTGTGGCCCTTGATCTCAAACTGTCAGAGATCCACTGGTGAGCCAAGAGCTCACAGTTCACAGAAGTGCAGAAGAAAAAGTTAGAGCATGAATGGACCAACTGAGATAAGATTTTTACCCAAAGTTTATTTGCATTAATAAAGAATGATACTTCTTTTCAGGTTTTCTCATCTGGCCTTGGTTCTTTTTTATGCATGTATAAATTAAATCAAAGATGAAAAAAAAACTTTTGTCCAGTTTCTGTGAGCCTATGCCCTTGATATTCCCAGATTCCTGTTCTTGGCTGACAGGAATGGAACATACTGTGGTGATCTGCTGTTTTAGCTCATCCACATCAAGGCTTGATGTTTGTGCAGGCTGAAATGCTTTTTTGTTTACCACCTTTATAAAGAGTGATTATTTGAGCTATAATACCTTCCTGGCAGCTTGAACCAATCTGGCCATTTTCCTGTGTCCTCTCTTATCAACCAGGTGTTTCCCACTACAGAAATGTCGCTCATTCATTGTTCTTTGTTTTTCGCACCATTCTGTTCTCTCAAGAGACTGGTGTGTGTGAAAATCCCAGGACATAAGGAATTTCTTAAATATTCAAACCAGTCCATCTGATATCATTTTCTTTGTGATGGTTGATGTGAACATAAACTGAAGCGCCTGACCTGTATCTGCATGATTTGTTGCATGTGTTGCTGCAACATGATTGGCCGATTAGATAACTGCATGAATGTACAGGTACATGCATTCCTAATAAAGTTGGTGGTGAGTGTACACTGTGCATTACTTTGGAGTGAGGGATTGCTTTGTGTGTGCTTATACTGTAGTCAGGTGACTCTAAGTGTGAGAATGCTGGTGGGTGCTGGGAAATGGAGTCCGTGGAGGCCATATTTGTAGGCCGCAAGGTGTTCTGGGAATTGGAGTTGCCCTCTACATATTCCACCTATAATAATATTGTTTTGCTTATTTTCATTGCATGTAACGTAT
>JAOUQY010000009.1:3593290-3607383 GCA_028566355.1 Doras micropoeus | reverse complement strand
ATCAGTGTCACTGCAGTGCTGAGAATGATCCACCACCCAAATAGTACCTGATCTGTGCTGGTCCTGTGGGGGTCCTGTCCATTACAGAACAGAGTAAAGGGGACTAACAAAGTGTGTAGATAAACAGATGGACTACAGACTGTAATTGTAGAACTATAAGGTACAGCTTTATGGTAAAAGGAACTGAAAAAGTAGACAGTGAGTGTAGAGAAAAGGAGGTGGTCCTAATGTTATGCTGTATAGTGTATAGTCTGAGTATATAACACATTTTTTATACTTTGTTGTACTATATATAGGCTGAAGCAAGTTAATTTGGCATGTCTTGGTCAAGTAAAGGTTACCGTGTTCTTATTAAAGAGCCTAATGCAGAGTGTGTGTCAGCACAGCTGTCTCTAATTAGCCACTTTAGCATCAATACAGTATGTGTGTGTGTGTGTGTGTGTATGTGTGTGGTGTGGGAGTTGCTCCCATGGTTACCAGCACATCGTATTGATTTACGTATTTGTTGGAATATCAGTAATGTCTTACCCACATGCACTAACTGCGTCCATGAACTTTTTTGTATTCGTCCATAGATTTGCTTGTCTTTCTGCACTTTGTATTGCTGGAAAAAAAAATATCATTCATTTTGATTTCTATTTTTGCATGGAGTTTGATTTTGAACTTCCTGTCTTCCACAAGGCAGATTTATTCAGCTGGTTTTCATAGACAGGCTGCAGGAAATGCAAGCGCAGCCGGACTACGTGCTACACTTCACGAAATATTGCTGTGCACAGATAAGCCGGCGTTATGAGTGAGTGTGAGAGTGATATGTACCTTATCTGATCAAAGCCATGCACAGGACTGACTTCATTTCCCATGGTGCCTCCGGCTGTGCCTGTCTAATCTGGAACATCTTCATATTTACCCCAGGGTGAGGAGGCTCCTAGATAACATTGTTGTTGCAAATACATGACACTGCAAGCATGGTTGACTGCTTTTACTTTAACTTTTGGCTTCGGTCACGCCTCTTTTCCTTCCCCTCACCGTACTGAAGCGATGATGATCTTTGATAATCAGGAAGAACCAGGAGGGATTTAATGCCAACAGAGCTTTCTCTGCATGTGTGTGTATGTGCATATGTAAAATAAGGTTGAAACAAATATCTGGGATGAGTTTCTTTTGTATTAATCTCATATTGTCTTGCCAGTTAAATAACACAGGTGACAAAGTACAGGTGCCACAATGACTGTCCCAGAAGACTGTCTGTGTATGAGGTTATAAGACCGTTCAAACGAGCCCGATCTTGTCCAGTGTGTTATACACTAGTTTGTCTTTAAACATATAATTCAATATCTATTATGAATTATTCAGTAACTACAGTGAAGTCTGGACATGCCGTGAATCATGGGATGGGAAGGCTTAAATACCCTGTTGCAATAATCGGGCCAAGATCAGTTGCACGTTTGTAAAGCATCGGAATGCATTTCTAACGGCTATCGATTCTCTGGATTCCAGCATGGACAAGATTCAAACGATATCATAAAGTAAAGCTCTGGGCTTTTTTGTAACTGACTGGTGTACAGTAGCAGCAGCTCCCAGCAGATGGATGCACGAGTGTAGGCGGAAGAGTGGGTTGATAGTGAAGCCTTCAGATTGTGTGTGTGTGTATGTGTGTAACTGTAAATGACTGATGACAAAGGCAGTCAGAAATATCTAACTGTCTGATATAATTATCACTCATTATTCAATTTAGAAAATACCAGATCTTTACTTTCTTTCACATAGCGTGGAGTTTCCTCATGCCGCATTGTTAGTACACTACGAGCCTTATTACTGTGAGCTTACATTGTAAAAGTTTGCACAAGACCAAGAAGCACTATGACTTATGACAGGAGTTTATGTTTGAATTTCATTCATTATTGTGTTATTTGCTGTGTTATTTGTGACCACAGGGTCCTTCAGGAAGGTCAATATTTCCCCTCAGGAAGGTCAATATTTCCCCCACTGCTCAATATTAGCATTCAAGTAATTAGATTTCAGCTTGGCCACAGTATGGATCGCACTTGTCTTACATGATCATAACTGCTTTTCTTTGCTTTGCGTTTCTGATAATTAGCAACAGTATTACAGTAAATCGTGGTAGTAAATTCAGGTACAAAAGAGCAGAGTGGAAATGGTGCGAGAGCTGTTTTCACAGAATAAGTGTGTACGATGTAACACCTTAAATTGAAAGAGACTATTACAGTCTAGCACAGATTGGAAAGGAGCATATCTTTGCACCTGCACCTCCACTGGGAAGTCTATAGACCAACAAATCTCTCAGTCATCCTTAATTATGAAGGGGAGCTGGGACATTCATTTGATAAAGTAGGGAATATGTATGCAGAATCACTCCCACACCAGACGGTTTAATAGTTAAGACAGAATCCACAAGTGTGCATGATGGCAATAATGGAAACACGTAAATGAATATGACTCTGCACACATTGCCTAAATTGAAGGCAGAGGTCTGATGTTTTTATCCAAAGAGAATTACTTTTAGCTTGTTCAGATGACAGGAAATCACCCTGTGTGCCTAAAGTGCATTTATATGCAGCCTAATTGTACAACTAGGAAGACATGGTTTGAAGAGGCTTCTTTCACGTCTGGGTTTTGGCAATAAGGTAATTACAGTGAAGACAGAGACGTAGGACTGAATCTTTTGGATTAGTATCATCAGTCCCCCTGTTTTTCATGTTCATTCATTCATTCTCAGTAGCCACTTTATCTAAGGGCAATGTTGGATCCGGAGAACGCTGGAGCAACAGGAATTCACCCTAGATGGGATTCCAGTCCAACACTGTGTGCACACATTTTCACACACCTTAGACTTGGCACACTTTGCTTGTTTTGGGAGGTAGGAGTAAACCAGAGAGCCCAGAGAAATCCTACATGGCAATGCAGAGAAAATGCAAAACTCCACACAGACAGTAACCCCAGCCAAAGCATGGACTCTGGAGCTGCAAACTGTGCCACCTTTAACAAAATGCCAGGGGACCTAAGTATACAAGTCAATGTTAAAGATGCAAAGTTCACAACACACACACACCTACCAGTATACTGAAATTCTGGCACTGCACCACTGTCTTTCTTGGACTAGTATTTAGCTGCCACCACAGGAGCCACACTTTCCAGACAGCACATCTGTATATTTTATTATGGGAACATTTGCTTGCATACAACCACAACATGGCTGAGTGCTACTCTGAATGTTTCCCATAGCCTTAAATCATAAATGTGGCTTTCTAGGAGCCTTTGCTAACATTTCACCCTCATGGCGGGTCTGCTCAGGCAATTTGTGTGACAACTGTGTTAAATATGATCTTTTATATCCCCTCAACAAGCGTAGTTTGATAATCAGGATACAAAGCCTACCTAAAAACAGTAAAGTAGCTTCATGTAGAGACATCTGGGACACATGGGTTCACTTATGCCACTTATTTACTATCTAATCCAGACCCAGAGCTTACTTTGGGTCCCTTGTCAGACCCAGATATCAGTTGATTCTGAGCCAAATGTGGCTGAGCTTTGGCACCTAAGGGAAAGTGTATTCCGGGGTGCACATCCTGGCGTATATTTAAGGTTTTCATGACATTTGGAAACTAATCCAAAATGTCCTAAATGCAGTCAACCATATCTGATGCTTGTATGGCATTTCAGTATTGAGCCAGCAATGTCCCAACTGCAAGTTCAGCTCCATATCATGTCTGAGATGAGTCTCATCAAGGTTGAGTAGTGGCTGTGTTCTGGCAGCCTGTTTCAGATGAGTTCATCGGCATCATTCCAGGCCAGTATGTGGGCTGGATGAAAGTGGTAAGCGTGGGCCGGCACTGAGCCATCACACATTTGCAATCTGGGAAAATTGCTATCTCTTCAAACAATATATGCCAAGTAAAGCAGGCAAATATGGCATAAAATCTGGGCAACATGCAAAGCATGTAGGTGTACATCTGCAGCCCTGTTGGTAGGATGCCAGAAAAGAACCAGGGTGTGTGTGGTGTATGTGATGACAGCTGGTCTCAAAAGGCACAACACCACATGCCACAACTTTTTTACTTCATATGTTCTCAGGCAAAAATGGCTAGCAGGGACAGGTAGGAGAAACAAGTCTGAGCCCCTCTACAGTCCTGGAAACAAAGTAGCCTGAATCTCATCAAAGCTTGTCATCATTGTAACACTGTACTGTGTAATATTAACTAAATTACACAAACTGCTGATAAGTACAAATTATAGTACATGCATGCTATTGTAAGGTTTAAGGAAGCCAATACAGTCCTGAAGTTAGATAAGAACTAACAAATGACCTGGAGATTTAATACAGTACATTTGTAAATACAGTACATTTGCAAGACACATACTTATTATTATTATTATTACTGCAAGCGATTTGTATACATACCAGTGCATACACTATAACCTACTTCTGGCACAGTGAAACTTTATTCCTTCATATAACATATGGCACCAATAATTACAATATATAGCAATAAATGCAATATACAATAAAAACCAAGGTGCACTGCAATTTAAAATACCATTTTAAATACTATACAGCTTGTACACTGAAGTACCAGAAAAACTGGTATACTTGGTAGGTCCCCCACGGGATCTTGGAGGGAACGTTGCACAGTCCTCACGCTGATGTTTGTCAAGGCCCCAGTATTGAATCCCGATGTTACTTGAGGCAGTGTTGCACGCCTATTGCATAAAACGATTCTTGCCAGCCGGCACTAGCGACATTGACCCAGAGTCTTTTTACTGTTGTCGTAAGTTTGAGGTTTTGTCGGAATTCTTGTATTCATGGCACACCCTTGAAATGCTCATATGTGAAAATCCAAACTTTGCTTCTATCTCTGAAATGCTATGACCCATCTCACGAGCTCTAACTATTAAACTGTATTGAAAATCACAAAATCGTGATAACTTGCCATTCTCACGGCAGAAACAACTCGGCAGAAGCCTCTATAGATGTCTCTCACTTTATATTCGCAATGATGGATGCAACCAATGACATGCATCATAGGCCTTGCTATGTCTTTTGCGTAGGCAGTTTTTCTGGTACTTCAGTATATGTCCTTGGCAAAAATAACTGTCCTATTAGTGACAATGATAATGTCTCAGACTGAGTGATAGTCAGAACTTCATGCAGTGAACAGGTTGGTGTCATTTAAAGTCTCTGCATGTTGCCACATCTCTTCTTTCCTCCTAAGATTGAACATGTATAGATGGAACATAATGAGTTGTTTTGGCAGACACAGATCTGATGAAAAGTGAAATGACAGACACAGATCTGAGCCAGAGCTTCAGTAGGGAGCGTGCACACCTTGCCATGCTCTGATAGTAAATTCTAGGTTGCATGTTCTTCAGAATGTACTTATGCTCATTCTGAGATAAAGAAAATGAGACGTGAGGCCCTAGAAGTTTAAAAGTCTGTACCCATTCAGTCAACTGGCCATTGATCTCAGGTATGGTGGGTCAAATCTGTCTTCCTCCTTCCTGAAACTGGTGAACATTCCTTGGGCTGTTTGCAATCATGGCATAACCTTGCCCCTAAGCACTGCATCAAGGGCAGATTGACACAGAGCACAAACAGAGCACAAATGAGAGCGGAGACAAGACACCATGTTGAGGCACTCTGGAGAGCGCTGGCTGTGGTTGAGTCCAACAGCATCCCTACTTCCTTGCCTGTACTTGAGCAGTAAGATGCCAAAGCGAGTGTGCAATGCTGTAGATAGTAGTCAGGAGCCAGCAGTGATCAACAGTATCAATTGCTCATGAAAAGTCAATGAAGGTCACGTATGTCACGTTTTGGGATTTCATTTACAGCATTATGCAGGCTTTGAACAATATACACCAAAGCAGACACAGAAAACCTATTCTTCAAGAAGCCCTGCTGTGACATTTTTATTGAATGACTAACTTGAGAGACAAGAAGAGAGCCAACCATGCTTAATAATGATATCTGGTGAGAGTTTTAAAGAAAGATGAGGGACTTCTTCTTAGGCATGGCACAGATTTGGATAACAGCCAGCCTGTTCAGATGCCTCATATACATCATGTACGTTTCATGTGGATGAACACACAGACATAACTGGGACAATTTTCTAATCATATAGAATTAATTATGTTTGTAAAAAGTAATTTGCACAGTACTTTGGACAAGGAACTAAACAGTCATAAACAGTCATAAAAAGGTATCATTTCAAAAAAGATCATGGATACATGGAACTTTCTTACAAAAATGCACACATTTTTTAACTGAAAAGCATGGGGGTGCCAACTAGGAATAGAGTTGGGTCCACAGCAGGTCAGAACCATAGAAGACACAGAGTGCTGCATCATATGACTTAAAGATTCACCTTGCTATTTTGGCAGTATCAGTAATAATAAGAAAAGATGGCAAAGCAGGAGAAGAAGATGAAGAAGAAGAAAAAGAAGACATATACATTACAGCACAGTGAAACTCCTTTCTTCACATATCCCAGCTTGTTAAGGGCCTTGCTCAAGGACCCAATGGTGGAAACCTGGTGATGCTGGAGCCTGACTTTCTGATCAGTAACCTGGACCACCACCAGAAGAAGAAGGAGAAGAAGAAGAAGAAGATGATGATGATGATGATAAATAGTAGGAGGAGGAGGAGAAAGGAGAGGAAGAAGAAGAAGAAAAACTATATAAAAAATGACAAAGATCAACATACAGTACCGTTACACAAAAATGTTTGTATATCAATAACAAAAGCAACACATTATATAACAGACCACTTTTCAGACAAAATACATAATGAAGGCTGCTGGGTTTTGCATGCAAAAAAAGAAGTAAGTGTGACAGTCAAAGTCTCCAGAAGAGCTGTGTCAGGTTCTCCAGGACGCTCAGTAAAACCTGTACACTACGATGCAGAAGTTTTAGGCACATGCAAAGACTGGCTGTAAAGCAAAGACGCCTTCAAAAATAATGAAGATGTTTCTGTATAAAAGAAAACACTATAAAGTGCAGTAAACAATAATAAACTAAAGGAAGTCCATATTTGATGTGCCTCATCCTCAAACAGTGTCCCCAGGTACAATGTGTGCAGTTTTGAAAAGAAATTAGCTTTTAAGTGTTACTGAGTGTCATAGAGAATCCGCCACAGCTCTTCTGAAGACTTTGATGTGGTCTGTTATGTAGTATGTTGCTTTCAAATATTTTTGTGTAAAGTAAAAAGTAACGTTTGGAAATCTAAATTCTTTTGGTACTGACTCACTAATGCAGCCCTAAAAACATCAATAACAAATGTTGCACCTAAAGACAATATGGTGCCTAAGACTTTCTCTATTCTGTGAAAATATACCTGGAAATGCATATTGTTGCTTTTTTCCCACTTGATGTTAGTGTCAATTTCTGGTACATCAGTTAGACCTCTGTTATTGGAAACAGTGCTTCAGTCTGGCATCCTAAGGAAATGATATCTTCTGACAAAAGGACAGTGAGTGATTCCAGCCCTTCAGATCAGTTTCCTGCCTGTTGGGCTGGTGTACTAACAATGCAGCGCTGCAATCGTGAATCAAGCCGACTGTCTGACAGACAGACGACTTCACAGAGCGTAAAGTACTGACACTTTCTGATGAAGATCCATGTCTCAGAGAACACCGCCGTTCTGTTCTCCTCCAACTGATTTTGTAATGCTGATGAATCCAGATAGCATCTCCTCATTTCTAGGCTCTGAAACAGACAGCAAGTTTACCAGACAATTTGAAACAATGAAGCGATGAACAACATAGGGAAGCTGTTATTCTATGTAAATCTCTCATGTCCGTTTCTATCTCACAGTCTCCTTCGGTCTTATGGCTTCCTTGGACACTTCCTGTTAGACAAGCATCCAGAAATGAATCAAGACAAAGAGCTAATTGTTTTCTGTAGAGATGCAGACATCCATTTGCTGATACTGGCTGGATGCTGAGCTGCTGGAAGGATATGGGATATATCAGATTGGGCATAGCCTCCTGTCTGAACCACTGCCATACTCTATCTTATGTCATGTGAACGCATGTGATGACTGACACGACCCAGATCTATGAGTACATGGCGCATGTGACGTCTAACATAAATCTCATATCGGATCGATATGAAGAATAAAACCGAGATTTTGCGCATTCCTTCGTCTGCTGTGAGGTTGATGGATTGATTGCGCACACACATGAAGGCTGTGAGGATGAATAGTGTGCGTCTGTGCTTCTTTTCTCGGCGGAGCTTTTCTTTCTGACTGAACTCCTCAATATATGCTGATTACTGTTGGTTCAGCTTGGAAAGACATTTGAAATCCTGCTGTTCTGTCAGCGTGAGTGTGTTTTGTTGGATGGGATTTGTATGTGTGTGTATATTGTGTGTGAGTCTACAATTTTTCTGTCAGGGTGACAGCAGTAGGATAGGTGTGCTGATGGTGCTGACAGAAAATGACAAGAAGACAGAAGACAAAACACACACGTACACACATATGTCCTGTTGAGATGGCGCAGTGACTGAGAGGTCATTATCCATGTCCGACATCCAGAATGTTTTCTCTTCTCTCTCTCCTTCTTCCTCTCTCTTTATCTCTGTAGGTATGAGAGCTGTTATTTCATTCTCCCTCTGCTGATTTGTATGCAATATTCAACAAATTGGTCAAACACTGGGGTTGACACAGAGGCACATCCAATCACGTACATTTCTCAAGCTAAAACTGTTACACCAGGGCCAGCACACATTATGCTTTCTCCACATGAAGCTGTGTTTGATGTTGAATATATTCATGCAGTGTATTCTCATGCTGCACACACACTTCCAGCACTGTGGCTGGCAGTGCACGAGAGGAGAAAAGAAGGTAGGGAGCATGGGGTTCGACTCAGCGCCGAGCATTGATTGGCCACATGAATCAGACACACACGCTGCGGTTATGTCGATCTCTCATGGATTTGTGGGAGGGTGGCAGGAGACCTTTGTGGCTTTTCAAAGGCACCGGAATCCCAAATGCACCAAGTTAGGCCATTAATCTCTCAGTAAATGACATGTCATTCCTCGAAAGCTACAGCCTCTATTATTCCTGCTAACACACCTTCAAATGTTCACTAACGTGGCCATATAGAATATATAGCACACACACACACACATATACAGGAAAATCCATTTCTTTTGACACTTCTGAAGTAAAGCAATTTTTCCATAAGGGAATGTGTAGGCTTTGGTAGAGTGTACGGACATTTTACAGCATCACACAGCCAGGTGTATTTAATTAACAGTCAGTATATAGGGACCCGGGTTTCATTCAGGCTGACAAGATGGTGAAAAATGAGAAATTTGTTTAGCTAGTTAGCAGCAGGCTTTTGAGATAGTCTTTGGTGGTTATCTTGAATTGGCAAGGGCAAGCGTTCATTGGAGAAAGCATTAGTCTCTGTCTCATTTGTGCTCACCTGTGACTTTACTTGTTCACACCCCCTGCTTCTTTTACTCTCTCTCTCTCTGTCTCTCTATCTCTCTCTCGCGCACACATACTGAGCTGATCCACATGTTTGCATGGGGATCCGGGCGCGGCTTAGCGTGCTCAGCATCGATTAGCCATCACTCTCTCTCGTCCTGGCTTTGTATTGGCCTCGGCTGAAAGCCATTCACACCGCGAATAAAGAAGCAGAATTGATAAGCCTAAAATCAATGCTCAGCCTTTGCCCTGTGGGATGCCTCCTCATCAGCATCACAGGATCTTCTCCTACAGATTGCTCCCATGTTGTAAATGCAGACGTGCGTACAATTATAGAAGGAATGAAAAGTTATTATTCTTTTCATTCTCCTTTTTACATATTCATTTTCGGTTTTCAAGCATAATACACTTATCTACATTTTAATGATGTTATAAACTAGTGAGAAAGCACAGACTGTACTCTGTCTCACACGTTCTCTAATTATCCGTTTTAATCTGAGCAACGTGCCGGGAATGCAGTAAGAGTGCGGGGCGCTTCCACAGAGCCTCAAGCAGTAGAGCAGCTATACTGACCTGCATGCTTTAATGAATGTTTTCTCTTTGGTTTGGCTTAGTTTCACACTTCACAAATAAGTGGTCGAGAAAGGACCGAGATGAGTGGTGTCTGAGACTCAGTATGAAACTAACTTTTCTGGAAATAGCCTGAGACCATCGGTGCATCTGAAACAGCCCTTGATACTTTGCCACCAGTGCACCAGTGCTGTCTCATAATCCATGTCTTAGAAAGCAACACTTTGATAAGTACACAGGAATTTGTAAGGAAATAGTTTAAGAATGCTACGCCAGTATGAAGATGTTTTTCTATCTCTGATTATATTTTTCTCTCTCTGACCATGACTTTTTGGTCTGCACCCACATACAGCCCCACTGGATCACACGGAGGAAGTAAACACATCTGAATTCACTGCTCATATTAAATGGCCCAAGCTTAGACTTCTATGTTGTTGATGATTGTGTGAAGAGTTTTTACTGGAATTGAGTTATAAAATTTAACATTGACCTTAAGATCTGCAATTGACCTTAAGCTGCTGCTTTTTCTCCATCTTGTAAACTGACTTGGAGTTTATTGTGAAAATTGTTTCTTGCCTTAAATTCATACCAACTCTTCAAATAGGACCTTTATCAATTTAAATACCATGACTTAAATTGTGCCACTACAATTACTCACCATTCATCCTGGGAAGACACTTTGAGCTTTTGGGCTAAATGACTTAACAACAGTGTTAATAACTGTACTTAGTCATTGATACGTCACAACACGCTTTGACATTCATAATCGATATACACATCAGCGTATGTGCCAAATAACAATATGAAAACAATATGAAATGTTTTAAAGCTTTGGGAATAATTTTTGAATACTAGTAGGTTATACACTGAAGTACCAGAAACATTGGTATACCAGTTAATACTTGGGAGTCCTCCATGGGGTCTTGGAGGGAATGTTGCACAGACCTCATGCGGATGTTTGTTGAGGCCCTAGCATTGACTTCGGATGTTGCTTGAGGAAATGTTGACGTCTATAGCGTTAAACGATTCTTGCCAGCTGACAATGCTCACGCTCACCTAGAGTCTTTTTATGGCCACACTGCTGTCGTAAGTTCGAGGTTTTGCCTGAATTCTTGTAAGGAAATCTTGCCATTCTCATGGTGGAAACAGCTCTAGAACCTTCCATAAATGCCTATCGCTTTATATACACACTGCCAGATGCGGCCAATGACATGCATAGGTGCCATTGCTATGTATTTTCCATAGGCATTTCTGGTACTTCAGTGTATTAATCAGTCAAATGTTCATTTTATAAAAAGAAGACAATAGGCTTCACTTCACTGTAATTAGGGGTGGCCAAATGGAAAGAGAAGTTACAGTGAGAAAAAGTCACGCATCACGGGTTGGTAGAGTAGAAATGAAGTCGGATACTTGGCGGCTTTGACAGACCAGGCTTGCTGAGGTTGTAAGAGTCTCCTGCTAGCTCATTAATGAGCTGACACAAGATATATGGCAGCATGACCCCTGTAGCAGAGAGGACGTCAGAAAGGAAGAAAGACAGCAGAAGACATATACACCAATCAGCGATAACATTAAAACCACCTCCTTGTATCTACACTCTTTGTCCATTTTATCAGCTCCACTGACCCTACAGGTGCACCTTGTAGTTTTACAGATATGGACTGTAGTCCATCGGTTTCTCTGCATACTTTGTTAGCCCTCTTTTACCCTGTTGTCAGGACCCCCACAGGACCACCACAGAGTGGTGGATGATTGTCAGCACTGCAGTGATGCTGATGTGGTGGTGGTGTGTTAGTGTGTGTTGTACTAGTACGATTGGATCAGATATTGGATCAGGCTACTGAAGTTTTTGAAGCCCTCAGCGTCCCTGCTGAACTGAGAATAGTCAACCAAACAAAAATTCCAAGCCAACAGCATCCTGTGGGCATCATCCTGGGACCACGGATGAAGGATTAAAGGATGACTGTGCAGCAACAGATAAGTTACTGTCTCTGACAAGGTGGACCAACAAGGTAGGTGTGTATAATATAGTGGATAGTGAGTGGACACAGTGTTTAAAAACTTCAGCACAACACACTCTAACATAACACAACCACATCAGGATCACTGTAGTGCTGACAATAATCCACCACCTACATAATACCTGCTCTGGGGTGGTCCTGTGGGGTCCTGACTATTGAAGAACAGGGTAAAAGCGGGCTAACAGAGTATGCAAAAATCAGATGGACTACAGTCTGTATCTGTAGAACTGCAGAGTGTACCTGTATGCTCAGTGGAGCTGACAAAATGAACAGTAGAGTGTAGATACAAAGAGGTGCTTTTAATGTTATGGCTGATTGGAGTGTGTATGCATGTATGAGAGAGAGAGACTTGGAGCGAGGTTGAGTGTGTGTGAAAGACAGCATGTAATAGTATGAGAGTGGGGTCTCATGCCCTTGAGAACAGAGAGGGAATGAAGAGGAGTAGGTCAGACAGGTACCACGAATTGAAGCAAGTGTCTAGAAGGGGCGAGATGAAGTGCGAGAATAACCTGCGTGCACAGAACACCAATGTGGTGAAGATCAGAATAAATAGAGCAACACTGTAGGACACAGTTACCTGGAACAGCATCTGTCAGAACCGGCACAGAACAAAGATTGGTTTTCATTGCTGTCCTGTCGAAATCCAGTGGGCATATTCCATTTTACATTATATATATTCTCTGTGGGCCATATTCAGAGGTGAGTTACACATCTATAATGGGAAGTTTATACCAAAATCAGCATTCACACCAGAATTGTGAGGCCAAAGGTATTTTATTGGGTAGGATTTTATTGGGAAGTACACTGAAATCATTGTCATGCTCAAGGAACCAGTTTGTTCTTATAATAGCATATTTGGGTCAAGTGTTGTAATAAAGGAATGCACGAGGTAAGCAACAAAACACAAAGAATGTGTTTCATGGGAATTATGTGGCCTAATATATGTCAAGAAAACATTCTTCACTCTATTTAAACCACCACCATTGGCCTACAATGCTGACAAAAAAGCAGGTTGCATCAGCGGATTCATACTGTTGACATAAATTTCTGACCCTACCATGTACACGTCACAACAGAAAGCAAGATTCATCATCAAATCTTCAGTTGTCCAATATCGGTCAGCCTGTTCCCACTATACCCTCAGATTCTTGCTCTTGGCTAAAAACAGTAGACCCCAATGTGGTCTTCTGCTATTCGGCTTTCTGCCTGAAGGTTTGACATTTGTTCTGAGATGCTTTTCAGTTTGCCACAGTTGCTAAGAGTAGTTATTCAGCTTACCATAGCCTTCCTGTTCGGCTATTCTTTCTCATCAAGAAAGCATTTAAATCCACCGAACTGATGCTCACAGGAAATATTTATTAATCACACCATTCTATGTAAGTGCTATTTTATGGGCTGCTGGATAATAAAAGGTGGAAACCATATTAAATTATGCACCAGTATAATTGTTATATATACCAACATACTGTAAGTGTTAATATATCTGATTTCTAAGCCTGCTCTCATGTGGTAAACTGCCATTGTAATGGAATCGCTGATGAGCCTTGCCCTTCCTGCAGTTGACCCCACCCTTATGGCTGAAGCTTCACATATCTAAAAAAGTTCTCTTTTATGATAATGGTATCTGAGCTACAAAACGTAAACAGAAGCCTGAAACGAAGAGGCTAACCAATTGCCATTACAATGTTGGCAATGGCAGTAATGCAAATTACAGTTTTTCTGTGGTATCTGAGGAAATAATATGATCATTAATGATCATAAATATTCAAACCACCACTTTGGGATTGATCATTCTGACATAGGCATGCGCAATAGACATCAATGTTACAGGCATCTTACCTGTCAATCAGAGTGACAGTAGCCAAATGTGGGTGCCTGTGGGCCCTGTGATGTAGCATGAGCAGCTTCGTGTGTCTCCCCAGTTGGTAGAATGGGAGTCGGAGATTGAGGACGCCATTGAGGAGTGATTTTAAAAGTGATTACTGTGCAACATACAACTACACAAACATGAACCCAGCATGGCATGGTTATCATGGATATCAAAACAGACACTT
>JAOUQY010000009.1:3541312-3558291 GCA_028566355.1 Doras micropoeus | reverse complement strand
GAGGCCCTACACCATACTAATAAATTATTGTGGTCTAAAATGACAGGTGTTTCAGTTTCATTGTCTAACCCCTGTAGCTGATTATACATTTTTTCGTTATTATATGGAAAAAAAAAGAAGTAAGTGTGACAGTCAAAGTCTCCAGAAGAGCTGATTCTCCAAGACGCTCAGTAAAACTTATATATAAGGAATACCTATGGAACGATTTGACTATTCCATAACATACAGTCTGTTTAATATATTGGCATGCTGCCCAATTAGCCCAATTATTAATAATTAGTCCCATTTTGTGAACATTAGACAAATTTTATTGACTAGTGATAGAAAGAAAATCAATAGTAAATAACTGCAGGATGGTATAGCTTCCTATTGGCATATTAGACTTTGGCCAATCGATGATCGTCACTACCATAGAAACAGCAGTGAAGACGGTTAGTGTTTTCAGACCTTTGATCCTCCTCTTTTGCCTCCAGTGTTTTGAAAAATGCATGGCTCTCTTGTAGCTGTAACACCCTGAAAATGTGGAGTTTGTTTTTGCATGGCCAGTTTTCATGAGCAGGTTTTTCATAACCAGTTTGTATATGACTAATGTTTGTGCCAGTGATTTTACCATTTCAAATACATCAGTATGACTGAAAAATCAGTTGCTTGGTTTTAAGTATCTTTGAAGTTTTGTCTGCCCGTAAATAACTGCCCCAGGGGCGGACAAACTTGGCTGCGATGACTGTGAAGGAACCAGACTGGATTATTCTTGCTAGGAGCTGTTTGTTTGGCTATTTCCTAAGTGTTAGTGCTTGAGTTCAGCCATGTCTCACAGCTAGGATGGAGAGAGAGCAAGAGAGAGAGAGAGAGAGAGAAAGAGAGATAGTTTGTTCATTCAGGAGGTCAGTCACTTTAGGATGACTGGTTCTCTAAATAAACATTTATTTCTGGAGAAGTTTGTCTGTGGTTTAAAAGTTGAAAGCTCCCATGTGCTTTGTAGTATCTGTTTGTTCTGAGTTTGCAGTCTCTCTGTGTCTAAGTCCAGTTTGTTCAGTTTTGGATGAGTGTTTGCACGTTTCTTCTTCTATATGTATACACGTGTATGTTTGCATGTGCAAGAAACAGCAGATGCTTTTTATTGCAGAAATTCAGCCAAATGTTTTGACTTTGCCTAACAGCGAATAGAGATTAGTGTTGTCACTCAGCTTGTGCTTAAGCTGTAATGTGCCCTGTTAACTCTGTTAGCTCATCTGGTTGCATCATGCCTATAAAATACATATGTGTGAATGTTGTGAATGATAGACTGTCACTTAAAGCCAACGTCTTGGCAGGGACACAATAAGCATTTTTGTGTGTTGGCCAACTCCAGCGTGTAGCTGTGCTGTGAAAAGGAGGAGCTGGTAAAGCCATTGTACCGCAGACCGCTACAGTGCGCCATTTTTTTTTTCAAAGAAACGTAAAGGCAGATCTCGCTAGAGAACGTTTAAGAAGATGGAGTCTGACAACAGATCGCCAGAGATCGCTTCCCAGATGAAGTTTCAAACTAGTGAAAAACTTGGCCTGTGCGAAGTATCTCTTGGGATTGTGTCAGTGGTCAAAAGTAGCATAGTTTTCACATGAGCCTTATGATCCTATAATCCTTTTTCTCTCTGCCTGGCCTCTACCTGCCAGACACATGGATCCGCAATGGGAGAAACTCACAGCAACTGGTTTATCTTTTAAGCTGCCCTTGTCTAAAAGCTAGCCTGGATTTGCTTGTGAGTACGAGGGAATGCATTTTATGAAAGTGGATGACACAAATGGCCTTTCCCAGGACTGATCTCATTCTGTTCATGCATTTTGCAGTTGCTTAGCAGAGGTCCTCAGAATGAACTAAAATCAGATAGTATTCACTTTGATTGACATGACTGTCTAATTTGTCTGTCTAAGAGTTAGTAGATCAATATGTAGAGATATGTACCTAAGCAGTACTGGTATACGTAGTCCTTTACAAATTCTCAGATACTAACATACGTTACCAGATGAGGTAAGCCAAGTAGTGCTTGGTGGTTTGATGAAAAATTTGTATCACAGTATATATTTTACTAGTCTGGCTTTGTATCATTGTATCAAGTGCTCTTTGGGAAGATTTTTTCTGTCCCCAGCTGTATTCAGACAAACCCCCACCCTCCTAGGGATCATTAGCACTTTACACTAACAAACTAGCAGCCAATCATAGAACAGAAATATTTGGGGTCACTATCCAATCCCTTGCTAAGGAAGGCGGGACTTGTTGGACTATTGGTGGTATAAACAATTGCAGTTGTTACAGCAGTTGTTATAGCTATGCACCGGTTTGACAGTATATTAAAACACAGAGTACATGCTATTGCACAGGTAACCTGATAAAATGTCAGCATGAGGAGTTCACCATGGCAGCAAATCCTAGCTAGGTAAATAACAATGTCCTAGGAAAGTGAAAATGACAGCTCTTACCCTGTATGTTGTTCTTGTATGACGATTCTCCAATATCAGTCACTGGTAACGAGGAGTTCACGCGGAACGAAGACAGTGAAACCTACTTTACATACAGGAAGCTTTTCTGAAGTGAAACAAAACTCACTTTTCTCCATGTTCCAAGGTAACGCATGTAACATTTAAAACAAACTACCTAACATTATTAAGAATGAGCCTCGTAGCCTGAGTGCATGAAAATACTGTACATTAATGCACCTTTTTATGGCTACTGCTATTTAAACCGTAGAAACATAAACCAGGCTAAATAAAATGTTTCATGACACCACAGATGTCACAGTGTGATACTGAATAGTTTAATCTCACCTGTATTGGTATCGACATTGTGCTCGTTCTGAAAAAAAGTTGTTATTCAGGCAGCTTTATCAATATGAATCAGTATTTAACCAGGCAATTTCTAGGCCATCGTGATTTATTATGTCATTAATAAGAACTTACAGTCACATGTACACATATACCAACACGCCACCATCCCCTTAGCTCACCCCGAGCAGGTGGGAGTAGCTAAAAACAAATTTTGACAGATTGCTCCGTAACTACTCATAATTAATTTTACAGCCCGCTTGGCCCCTCCCTTCAGTCCTGGGAGGCTCCTGACAGCCGGTGTGACACGGCACAGCAGGCTTCACAGGCCAATTAATGTCCAGGCTTCTCTCAGCACCACCCCCACCACGCTAATCCAGTTTCAGCGGGGATGGATATCTGCAGCATGCACGCCACACCACCGAGAGAGATCTTTACTTTTTTTTTTTTAAAGTAGATCTGTTTATGTGGCTCGTGAAGCTGAGCTATGTCAGCTCAAAGGTCAATCCTAAAATGTCAGAATCTGGAGGGATCAAAGGTCACAGATATCCATTTAGCGTCACGTAAACCTTTGTGCTAGTGTCAAGGTGCCTATTGATCGATGAGGTGAAATGGCGATCGATCACTCGCAGGTAGGCAAACAACACCCTGGCATGCGTGTGTGTGTGTGTGTGTGCGCACTCGTTGAGCCAAACATTCCCCAGAATGTGTATGATTGCTAAAGTAAATGCATGTGGAACTTGCCCGTACCGTCTCATTTATTCTCCAGCACACAGTCATACTCACGCACATGCACATGCACAAAGTCTTTAATTAAAGAAGAGATTAAGTCAGATAAGGATGTATGAACTCTTTAAAACGTGTTAAAGTGAGGATCCATGTTCCAATCTCAGCCTCTTTAAACGGCCCCACCCCTTCATGCAGTTATTAATGACTGATCAGATAAACAATTGAAGGCTTCGAGGGAAGGCTGAACCCTAATGAACAGCTTTCCCATGAGCAACCGTCTCTAAAAACAGGCTGAAATGAAGTTAATTTGCCTTAATATGCTGAACTATTATTAGGTGATAGCCGTAAGGCTCTGGGCTGGGATCCAGTGATAAGTGTGTGTAATGAGGAAATCTGAAGGCTCCACTGGATCAGATAATTGCATGGAATGGAAGCTGCTCACCCCGTCCCTCCACTTTGACTTTAAACCTCGAAAGAATGTGATGCACCTTTGAAAACGGAGACAAAAGACATGACAGGATGAGAGAAGGGATTTTTTTTTCCTATGTGGAAATCAAATTAGGGTGCACTTTGATGTTTGACCATACTCTTCTAGAAGATACAGCTAAGTAGGGGAAGGAAACATGGAATGTTTAAGAGCTTATTCAATTTAGGAACATAATTCATTCATGATGATGGTTTCTCATTTATAGTAAGCCAAACAGCTGATATCAGCACACTGAGCTTCTGTGTGTTAATAGAAATCCGACTTCCTGTTTCATATTCATGCAAATTTTGCAAACTAGAGTCTCGCCGAGTTTCAAAAGAGTGCACTGAAGACAGAGTAATCAACCTAATTAAATGCAGGTTTAGAGACTTAAGAGGGGAAAAAAATGTTATATGCCTTTTCTCTATATTTTCTTCTTTTCTTGCATGTAGTCGCTGTGACTACCTAATTGGGATTATTAGCAGGATTATAAATAATTTCCTCCCTAATTTTCAGCCTTTGTGTGCACCAGGAAATGATTTGTTTGCATCATTTGGCTTGGGAACATGAAAACGATGAGCCGATTGGGTGGAAATGTTTCGGTGTCAGGACAGGACGGTCTAATGAGACTCTGGATAATGTGCTGTCTCATTACCAGACTCTTTCGGGCAGTTCGGAAAAACGGTTCAACGGGACAGACATCCAGCTGTGCAGAGCGCACACCTGTTCTGCCTCACTCAGTCCCTCCAAAAGATCAGGTTTACAGTGTCAGCCGCCTGACTGAATGAGTGTTGTTGAGTCGATGGAGCTCCGTCAGCGCTTGTCTTTAAACCTTGGCCCTGGGCTAACCTTGTTACCGTGCCAGGCTTCCCCCAGCGCTCCTTCGCTTAATTAACCAGCAGTTGACCTTGTAATGGAGCTCGTCTTATCAGCGTAAGCACTCAGTTCCTACCCCGAAAGCACTATCTCTACATGTCTAATGAGCAAGAGAGAGAAAGAGAGCAGGAGAGATGTGTAGTATCAAGAGAGAGTGCATGCTTTTTGGCTTTGGTGCCAAAGTTATGATGAGCAGATGTGTTTGTCGGCTTAGTTCGGTGTCTCTGAAAGAATCCGAAGAAAGTTGTCCAGATTACCCCCTACACACCCCCACTCTCACAGCAGCGTACGCATCAGAGTGTTATCTGAGACACTCTGTTGCTATTCATTGCATGGCTGATGGATGGTCTGCTGAGGATTAGATGTGCACATGATCATCATCACCATCATCCTCACCAAGAAAAACGTGTCCCCAGAGTCTAAGACACGGCCAAGTTTCAGTTCAGCGCCGTCTCCTTTCAAAGAAGTGAAGCAAGATCTGTGTAATGAGCCAAGCACGTGGCTCAGCGCCAGACCTTTTCTACTGTGCATGGCCTCAAACTTGCTACTTTAGGCTGAATCTGATGCTTTTGTGACTGTCTGAAATTGAAACCTTACCTCATCAGTGGAAATTGCTTGGGGAGGAGAGGGAGCAGAGGCTGAGCTGGAGGCTGGTGACGGAGCAGTCCGACCACTGCCACCACCTCTGACATTTCTCCTCTCAAGAGAAAGAGTGCAGAGAAATAATGAACTCATATGAGATCCTGGCACAGGATCAACAGATAATGTAGACGAACCCCGTGTGGATCCAGGCGAAGATCCTTTTGTCATTATTCTCCCTGACATTTTGTTCTAAGAAGCCAAGCTTCAGCTCACCTTCATTGTACTGGCTTAATTCTGCATTGCAAGTGTGCTCCACACAGAAAAAGGCTGTGATCATAGCTGTAGGGGGCAATGCTAGTGGACTGTCTCCTGCTCTACCGGGTCCTCAGTGTTCACCAAGTCTGTGGACTGTCTCCAGCTAGGAGACTGTATGCCAACCTGTCCATGTTGAAGGCTAAATACCCCTAAATAGAACTGAGGCTTAGAAGATGAACCGTGTCAGAAAATGTCATACTGGCAAGGAAAAGGTTCCTGCGTAGGTGTTTGATATTAGATCGATGTCTTTAGAAAGTGAGCAGGTAATTATGCAAGCCCCGGACAAAAGAAGAAGCTTCTTCCCACCAGTGAACAAATAGCCATTGTAGTTCCTGGTGAAGTTTATCACCCGTTGAGCCTTAATTCTTCACACTCTCTTTACACTCTCTTCACTTTGGTATCAAGGAGCTAAAGAAGGAGAAATTGTTTTGCAGATGTGTAGCTCAGGGGGGATTCTTTGTGGCTTTGAACAATAGGAGGAGGAGGAGACATTCATGAAGAAGAGGCAACGGTCTTTGCGACCCTCCCCTCTTGAGAAAGACCAAAGGGATTAGGATATAATCCCTACCAGCTAAACTGAGTAATCTGATCCAGTGCACTATCATGCTAAAAATCTGTTTCAAGCAGTGAACATTTAAATTCAGTGCTAAACGGACCAGATCGGGGCTTGCTTTTATTTATGTTTCACAATACGATTCCTCATCTGCCATGTCCTGGATAAAGTCAGGCATTTCCAAGAGAGATCCTGTAATTTCTGTCATATGTGCAATGAAAAAGCTTGACATATGGCTTAGATATAGTCATAAAGGATAAAGGTATAGCTGTAGGGCCCTGTAGTGTCAGTCTTGACGAACATATTTTTGCTCTACTGTTACAGGTAAATCTGTATTTAATGGAATGATAGGAAGTGAAAATAAAGTTCAAGTCTGTGAGTATGTTCTTGATATTCTGACATTCATATATAACCTCCAAGGAGAAGCTGTCTCTGCATGTAATGAATCTCAGTTTTAGATAGTTCAGGGTATAACTAAGACGTAAATCCATACCAGGCTAACCAAAAAAGGTAGGAAATGTCTTTTTTAATGAGGCAATGAATGCACCTCTGTGGCTCTCTCCAGAAAAGGAAGCCTTTGGCAGCATTTGGCTGGCTCTTAATTTCCCCATCCAAATATTTATATTGTCTTGTAAAATCTGCTCGTTGCCTCCGTTCTACCTCTCCAATGTTCCATTTATTCCTCTTAGCTGCTCCAGTGTTTCTGTTGCTTGTCTGTCGTCCGTGTCTTGAAATAGGCTCTCTCTCAGAATCACCCAGCCACCATAAATTTATGATCCCATTTAATTCCCATTCGGGCCAATACTATCCCGGAGTCTGGCCATTTATCCTGATTCTACCCTAGTGTCTTTATGGAGATGGCCTGGGTGGCATGCTGTAAAACACAGGAGGAAAGGAACAGGAACAGGGAAAGTGGTTGGGGGGGTTTAATGTATAAATAGGATTTCTGCTCATGCTGTCCTGTAAATAGGGTTCATGTGCAGTGTCTATGCCAAGCCCTGTTTTACACTACCCTTCCTGAAAAGGGAAAGATGGAATGAGGAGGGAGAAAGAGTTTCATTGTTGCTACCAACTCAGCTATTAAGGCAGGGGGATTGAAATCAAAGCATTTAAGCACCATACACACTCATAAAACAACATATATGTATGAAACACACAGACAGGTCCACCTTGAGACAATTTACCAAGCAAATGAGCTTTTTTTTACTGACCATGACATTTGGAAACATGTCCCCTTAATAAGAGTGTGGTCTCTGTAGTCTTGTTCAATAATTCAGAATTTACTGCACCTCTTCTGGGAACTGCTTGCAGCCACAACTGGGTTTTGTATACAAGTAGATACAAAAGACTGTCAACTGTACATCTGAGAAAGCAAAAGGAAACTGAGCACTTTTGTACCATCTGTATAAAATACTTCTATTTACCAGTGGTGATAAATTAGGGATGGACATTAAAGACATCTCAGTTTTTATATGAGAAAGTAATTGTCCTGCACTGTTCTGTAATGTTTGGCACTGCATTTGTCCTGCACTGAATTGCGCTGGCTGCACATGTGCACTTTATGTAATATTAGTTAGTCTGTGTTGTTTATCGTAGTCCTGTGTTGCTACACGTAGCACCTGTGGGTCCAGGAGGAACTCGATTTTGTTTCACTGTCTACTGTATACACTGTATATGGTTGAAATGACAATAAAAACCCACTTGACTTGAAGGAAGTGTGGACATATAAGGAAACAGACTGTGCTCATCCACACTGTCTGAACTTTGGAATGTCATGTTTTGACAATCATCAACACAGCCCCAGAAATATTTTGCTTGCCCAGCTGATGACGGACTTTTGTCTAAAATGTTCCATTTCTCCAGAAGCTTTATGTTGCTCTAGAAGCTTTGTCATCTTTTTCTCCCATTTCCCCCCATTTTGGTCATTTGTCAGTCCCTGCCCTGTGTCTCATGTGTCATTTGAGAGCTACCAACCAGGGAGGGTGAAGTCTAGCACATGATTCTTGCTGCACACATCATATCAACATTTTTTTCCATCATCTCATGCTACATCACAGGGCAGCATAGCACATTCAAATAAAAGCGCTAACTGCCCACTTTTATGTACATGAATTCATACTCCGGTGATTGACAGGCATGAGAGTAATAGCACCCAAAGAGTATGGGCTCCCTGCCACAGATGGCTGTGGCATTGTTGGGATTCAAACTTGTGATCTCCTGATGTTAGGGCAAATGAGTTTATTTTGCACCATGCAGGAGCCTGAATACTGCTTTTTCTCTATTCTGACTTAATTATTAAGTAGTTTGGCATTTCACACAGCCCACACACACACACACACACACACACACACACACACACACACACACACACACACAATTATCCACCCTCATTCCATCCTCATACCTGTCTGAATGACAGGCTTTGGCTTCCTACCTAACTGTAGTTTTTATAGTCTCCAAAGCAATGTGAGGAATTCTCCCAGCTCAGTTTCCACTGTACAGACTTACTGCTCTTGACCTTGGATGTAAAATGAAGCATTTTTATTTGCTCTCATTACACAGGACTATTAACATTCTCTGGCACACAGTTTGACATGACCACGGGTATTAGCAAGGCAAATATTTCACCTCAGGATTGATACACAACAGTTCCTGATGACCATGAATATTGCAGCATTCAAGATCAATCAGTGATTGAAAGCGCTTTGATGTTTTTTTGCTGAGGCTTTGCGCACGAGAAGTTATTAAAAGACTTGGCAGAGAACAAGGAGGACAGAAGGAGAGAGAAAGCAGGGCTAGTTCACTCCTCCGCTTTCCGTCCTCTTGAGTTTTAACAGCTCTCCTCTGTAATGGCCGCCGTAGACCCAGTGCTGAGTGTGCTCGTTTGGAGGGTCTCTGACTGTTTGTGCTGACTGAGCCATTGAAATCTTTCCCTTAGTTACCAGTGTGTTTTTTTTCCAATCCTCATTCCCATTTGAGCATACTGCCTGTAAATACTCCCTTGGGAACGAGTGCATGTGCTTTAAGTGCAGTGTGCCAGGGCCTCCTTGGGATTTTCTCCTTCCCAAGTTTTGGAGCATTCCCTCCATATGACGCAAAGCCAGCAGGCATAATCAATTAGTGGTGATTGCATCACGAGGCATTGCAGATGTAGCAGAGCTTGGATGATTTGTCTGTGTTTACATCTCCTTGATGCCGAGGACTCACTAAAAGGCTGTCTAAGTGCCTTGACTAAAGCCAAATTATTTACGGGAAGGTAGGGTGGGATTTTTTACCACCGTTTTCTCCAAGCTTTCATTGGCAAAGCCCACCCACTAGCTTATTCTCTGGGAGGGAGAATACTATCATGAGAATATAATA
Organism: Doras micropoeus; assembly: GCA_028566355.1. NCBI lineage: Eukaryota > Metazoa > Chordata > Actinopteri > Siluriformes > Doradidae > Doras > Doras micropoeus. The sequence continues at coordinate 3,548,611 of JAOUQY010000009.1, read as the reverse complement.
TAAAGCCTGCTTCTATGTTCCATATACATGAGCTAACAGATGCTTATGATTCTCTCGTGCCCCAAAGGTTAAAGGTATTGCCATCATTTCCACTCAGAAAGCAGGATTAATTGTGCTTTCTTGGTCTTGCCACAGATAGCTGTTGTATCATCAATTCATTGAAATTCATAACCTTCATAACTTTCTAACTTCTAACACTATAGCAAAGATATGGTTCTTGGGCAGCTCATCCTTATTTCTTCAAACTTTCCCAGTTCCCAAGAGTCTTTGCTTAGCACTGCAGTGGTGCTCCATAGACAAGCGATCTTATTAAAAAGCAACAGCAGCAACACCACCACCAAACCAGTTCGATCTCTTTCAGGTCATTAAAGCTGAGTGTTCTAATCCAGGATCAAGCAAAGATCAGAATTCAGCACATACTGAATTTTTAAAGACAAACGAGGTTGTTTTTAACAAGCATATCAGTGTAGCCTGGCCTTTTATGTCCATATCTGTCAGAAGAATTTAAAGCTGGCTGGTGTTAGGAATCCAGTAATTGAGTCAGATAGTGTTAACTAAAGGTGCTGCATGTGTAGAAGCATGATAGGGGAAATCATCTTGGCGAGCGTATGTATGTTAGCCAACGTTAAATATAGAAATGAGCCTTGGGATTTATTGGTACTTGCCTTTATAATGTTCTTAGTCAGGGGCGTTTGTGTTTGCCCACATACTTGTGTAAATGTGTGTAGGAGGGGTTGGGAGTGGGAGTGGAGGGAATGGATGGATTACACTCCTTTCTCTTCTGAGGCAGTATCAGCGCTGTGGACACTGAGAACACAGGTAATCCCCTTGTCACCCCAGTCTGACATTGCTCTTAAACATCCACAGCTGCTCTGATTGGCTGAGCCAAGCAGAAGGATACTGTTAGGGCACGCTCCCTTCGCCATGGCCAGTGCCTCGAGGTGAGATGTGGGTCGGAACATTCCCATCACAGAGGAAGACGAGCCGACACAGTCGTGTGCATTGTTTCAAGAGTGCTTTTAAAGTGGGCTGTGAACCTCAGCCAAAACCATGTAATATTATGCGCAGGTTTGTCAGTGAATGGAACTCTTTAGCATCAGATCAGCTTTCACATCTTATTGTGTGCATGTGTGTGAGCCTATTTACCTGTTGGGGTTCTTCTCACACAAAGGAGCTGCAGTGTGAGTAAGCCCGACTGCTATGGTTTTCATTTTTAGTGGTTGATATTTCATATCATGTAACGTTTACGCTCCCCGTCCAACGCCAAAACAAATTGTTGGGAGAACCGAAACCTCTTCCTTGCGATGGTTGGTGAAGCGGATTGGAGACCACCAACCTGGCTCCGCAGACAGCCGTGCTCTCCGACCATGCACCGTGGAGACAAATGCATGGCTTTCATGTGGGCACACACACACGCTCACAGGTGTGTAATGGATAAACGTGTTTATATTGAAAACCATACTCCATCGCTCATCTGGTCCCGACCACGGTCACTGCTTCCTGCATACCCTGTTCCACCTACAACGTCCTTCTCTGTACTCTCTACAATTTAAAATAAGTTGGCCATTGCAATTTTGTTGGATTTTAAATTTGGATAAATATTCACATTAAATACACTGGAGTGCCAGAAAAACATAGCAACGCCACCTATGCACATCATTGGTTGTGTGCGCTAGTGAGTATATAAAGCAATAGACATCTATGGAAGCTTCTAGAGTTGTTTCCGCTGTGAGATCTTTTGGGGGACCTATCGAGTATTAACTGGTATACCAGTTTTTCTGGCACCTCAGTGTACATTGAGGTTAAATATTGAGCAGAAGCAAATCGCTCAACAGTCTTTTCCTGTATTTTCCTTCATCCATTCTTCTTCTTCGCTAAGCAGCATGATCCTACCACCACCATACTTCACTGCATGGTCTGTGCTAGAATTGTATCACACATAATGCCTTAAAGTCTGGCCTGGAAAGTTACTCTTTATCTCATCTTAGAGAATAACATTTTCCCACATCTCAACTGGGTCATTCTCAGGCTTTCTGGCAAAATCCAGGCATACTTTCATATGGTTTTATTTGATTAATGGCTTCTTTCATGCTACCCTTTAATGCACCCTGGTGCTGTAGGGAAAACCCATGATAATGTGAACAGGAGCATCGTTAGTCTAATTTTAGCCCTGTAGAGCCAACTCGGTAGATATGTCAAAGTAACGGTTGGCCTGGCTCCTATGATACTGCGTCCAAGTTTTTGTACTGATCCAATAACCAACAGAGCCCACAGTCAGATCAGAAACTTGCAACCTGACCAATGATTCTAACAATAATCGTTCTTGCAATTATAATTAACCTAGCTGATAACATTCTAGGAAGTTTTGGCTGAGAGGAAGTTCAGTCTATCAGGCTCATGTCATTGTTCTGGGACCTTTTCAGCATTGCATTTTCAAATGTTCCTGCGATGTTCCAGTATCATTTTGGTAGCAGGAACCCTAGCATTACACAATGCTAGTTTTGTCTAGCCGAAGGAACTCTACATTCCCGAAACCGTACAGAGTAATCTCCTTAGAACCGGGTTAAATACATAGCTGAATATTCTGCGAATATTCTCTGTTATCTGTGTTAAGCAGTCTTTCTAGAAAATGTGACAGTTACGTTAACGATGCACAGTTAGAAAGCAGTTATGTCTAATTACGTCTAATTAAGAGGCGATTGCAGTCTTGTTAGGGAATTGATTTTCATCTGTGTAAACGTGGAGCTCGCAGAGGAGGTTTAAATCACTTTTACACAAGTATTTTCTGTGAAATATCTTGCAGAGGAATTCTTCCTGTTGCCCGCAGTTAAAATAAGAATCGGTTTATATACATGTGTGTATGCGCTGGTGTGCATGGTGGAGGTAAAAATGGGAGTGTAGCACATGCTGGATGCATTTTAATACTTAGCTGTTTATACGTGATTACATGAACGTGCCTACTTGGCATTTATTCATGTGTCTGTGTGTGTGTGCTTGTAAGCATGTGTCCTTGAATGTGCATATGTCTGAAGCGTCTTGCTTCTGAGTGTGAGTGTGTGTGTGTGTGTGTGTCTGTGCCTGTGCGCCTGCATGCAGGCATGTGTGCGTAAACTGCTGGCTCTTTGGAGATAAGCCGCGCGCTCATTCTCTGGGCAGACGGGCACAGAGGGGCTCACCTGTAGCCGAGAGATACCATCCCTCTGCATGTGCACATGTCCCCCCCAGGCACGGGCCCAGCACAATTAAAACAAGGAAGACAACAAGCCCAGTGCTGAGCCAGTTCCCTCCTCCTCTCCCACACGCTGGCCACGCATTATCTCCTCTCCCCACCTTAATCACAATTTAAATGAAATATGAGGGGTATTTTTTCAGCTTGGTGGTGGCTAGGAGCCGAGGTGCCGTTGCCGTTTGTCTTACTTCTTCTTGCTGCTATTTGAAACTTGTTTAATGTTTAATGGTGATATTTGTGTTTGGAGCTAAAAGCCATAATTGACATGATGGTCTCATGGGTCTCTATGACCCTTTTGACATTGAAGTGATATTTGGCTGGTCCCCATGAGGATAACTAGGGTTTTGTTTTTTTTGCACAAATAAATGCAGCATTTATTAAATAAATGAAATAAAGTTAAGGTTAGTGTTAGCTGCATTAATAATTATTAAGTCCTTTCAAGGAGAGCGAAACAATATTTATTAAACAATGTGTGCATGAGTGTGGATTCGTGTATGAGCCAGTTGGAAGATTACGCTGACTGGAAACATCTGTCTATTGATCTGTTCCTCCTGCCTCTCAGTCGTTCCCGTCACCCCAGACTTCACATAGCCTTTACACTCAAACATATTTCACAAATTAACACACTGCAGTCCTTGATGATTTTTTAAACTGTCACATGAAAGTGCTTGCACAGATTGGCTTTTTTTTTCCTTTTACCAAGTGCTAATTTGAGCAGGATTTGCATGTGTGTGTGTGTGTGTGTGTGTGTGTGTGTGTGTGTGTGTGTGTGTGTGTTTCTCTGAAAGGAAGCACTGATAAATGTCAGTAAAGGAATAACAGTAGGATTGGGGTCATGTCTCTGATGATCTCATGCACATCCATAGACACACACACACACACACACACACGCATGTGTTTCAGGTTCTAAGAGGGAGGTCTCTTTTCAGGATTACCCCTATCTTATGCGGTATTTGAGTCAAACTTCTTTAGTTGGCAGATATTGACCACTTCCTCAGTCGTGGTCAGTTAGTTTCCTCTGCACGGCCACATTAAAGCCCCGAGCGTTGTGGCTTCCTCCCCCCCAGCGCAATAAAAACAGGTACAAGAAGGCAAATGGGAGCAATTACCTAGCGGCGGTAATCTTTCCCCCTCTTTTCCTCACTCTTCCAAGATCATCTGGATCCCGTCTTTTATTCAGAGATTCCTTTCACATTGCACAAAGTCTTCTGTCCAAGTGTGGGTTCTTTTTCTATACCCACCCATACATAAACCCACCTGCCCACATGCACACACACACACACACACACACACACATACACACTTAAAGCCGACGGTTCGAAGTGTATTTGTCCAGCTGTTCAGAGCACCTACAACCACCAAAGATGTGTATGGTAACAGCAGTAAAGCAGATGGGCTGAGGTTGGAAGGAGGTTCTGCCTCAGCGAAACTGCATTTGGGGGGATTTGCCTACATATGGGAGGTTCTGGCAAAGTTTCTGCTCTCTCAGTGAAACAAAGCACTTGTTTTGTGAGGAGTCCAGAAGACGGTTGTGTTATTGCTAATATAATCACTTTGCTTGACTATTACTTTCTTACATGCCTTGATTCCAGGCACACGGAAATCTAAACACAATGTTCCAATACATGTTAATCGCTGCCTAGGCTCAGGTCCAGTGGTCATGAATTCTGCTATAAAGTCTGGATCGAATGCAGTTTTACTATGTAATTAAAAGGGTTTATAGTCTGGGTACCACCAGGGTTATTCTAGTTAAAAAAAAAAAAAAAAAAGTACCTGCAAACAAATCATTTAAAATAAATAAATAAATAAATAGAAAAAAACTAGATATAGATAAATAAATAAATAAATAATGGAAATAAAATAATAAAATTAATTAAATTAAATAATAAAATTAATTAAAATTAATAATAATCTTTATTAAATTCGTGTTTAATCTGAAAAAAATATTTCTAACGTTACTGAAGCTTGAAGCAAAAACTAAAAGCTAATGCAATTTAAGAAAACATGTCTAAAACATTTTAGTGGCATCTTAACAGTTAAGTTTTCTGATCAGTAGGGAGAAGGTTCAAGCCCCAGAGCTGCAAATCTGCCACTACACAAGGCCCTTAACACTGTAGGCTCTGAGGATGCTGGATCATGGCTCACCCTGCACAAGACGAATTTCACTGTGCTGTAATGCACATATGGCATAAATAAAGGCTTCTTGTTCTTCTAACATATTATTACTAACAAGAAATGCACCAAAATGAAATATGAAGCAATAAAAAATTACTAGGTGGCATGACACCACCTTTTCTATTCCAGTACTTCTTATGAGAGTTCAGTGTGCATTTGTTCATGTTTAGGTTTCTTTTCCTCCTCTCCTGTTAGCTTATTGGTTTTTCTTACATCAGTCTGTTAGTCTGTTCTTACAGCAACAAAAGTTGTACCTAAAAGCAATAGGGTGCGTAAGACCGTACTGTATGCATTTGTATATTTTTGAAGTACTTCCATGTTTTCCAGTCAAGACAATGGCTATAACTGTCTTTCATTAGTCACCATACTGGATCAGATTTATTCTTTTTTATTCTCCGATACCCAGTCCAGCCTGATATTAGATACTGAATCAATGCCAAAGATTCACAACTGTAGCAATAACATCAGGCACCATACACTGGTAAAAAAAAAAATACACTTAATACATACAGTATATGATTTTTAACATGCGATTTCCTTAAAAGAAATAGCATTCTTCCTTTTGAAATGTGTCCTAGAAAAGCCGGCCGACTCTCGCGTAGCAAATCCACACACTATATCGAGACCAGGAACTGGCACACACGGTGACCTGATTACGGGTGTAGGTATGCATACGCATAGTTGAAAGATAGTAATGGCTTGCAACACACACCAGCCTCGGGTGGAGGGACTGGGCAGCAGAGTCGGCAGTTGCCTGGATGGTGATGGATGATGCGCAGGGTTGGGATCCAGAGTCTGGCTGCATGGAGCTTGGTCCATGTGGGCCGCCATAGCCGATACTACACCAGTGTCATAATTAATCTTCAGAGATGAACCTAGTGCTGCTTCTAACTGGGAGGGAGGGGAAAAAAGTGCTATCCTCGGCAGCTTTTCTGCAGAATTTATATGTGCAACACTTTAAAGGAAAACCCTGGGTTTTTCTGCTTGATAGACATTTATGAAACAGGAAATAATTTGGCAGCAAAAGGCACATCGGGTTACTAAAACATTTATATGTATGGCTTTTTTAATTGTGTTCTGTCACTTCAGGAAATTCACTCCTATTTCTTCAAAGTCAGACAGAAGAGGCCATTGCACCATTTCAGGATCAAAGGCTTTTAATGGTGGCTCTTCTCAAACGGGGCTTGATTAACAGGGCCGAGGCGCCATCATGCCTCGTCTGCATAAAGCAGCCTGGCTAGCTCCTGACTGCGGAAAAATACAAAGCCTGCTCAAGAGCATGGAAGAAAAACTAGTCTCACATCCCCTCTGTGCTGGCCTTACAACCCTGTGATTGCAAGAGAAGATTTTCTTTGGCATTGAGCGCAGCCTTTTTATCCAGACATTCATGCTAAAAGTTCAGGGAATTTGATGCCATGAATGTAACCTCATGCTGAAGTTAACAAGAGACGCTTTTGTCTTGAATGATTGGCATAAGACAAAAGAAAGATCCTCTTATAAAACCTCACTCAGTCATTGTAGCCAATCCTGCCAATCCCGTTCCATTGTTATTGGCTCTCAAAGAGGTCTCCAGGGCCTTTTTCGGCATCTACGTGCTCGAATTTCATATTCATAACCGAACTTAATTAAGATGTTTAACACGATTGTGGGCGATAAAAGAAAAAAATATCTATGTAACTACGACTAATAAATCTAATTAAATGGAAATGGATGAGCTAGGCACATTTTTGCAGTCTGCCTTACCAGCTTATCACACTTTTCAGTGGGATGTGGGTGGTATTAAAGAGTGACTGTTGGTATGTATGAGCGACTGTGTAAGTGTGTGTGTGTGTGTGTGTGTGTGTGTGTATACAGTATATGTGTGTAAAAGACAGACATAACTTAATTAATCTAAT
>JAOUQY010000009.1:3378724-3391983 GCA_028566355.1 Doras micropoeus | reverse complement strand
CTTTTTCATTTATTATGGTCAGCTGACCTTGTTTCATATTAAAAATTCTAAGTTGTAACAGTTGTATTTTCACATTTATATTTTACATTATTATTCCCAGGTTAACCTGATTAGGGCCTGGTTTCCCAAATACATTATAAAGCATGATATTCACTTGAACTAATGTTTTAGCATTTACGGTAACTCTCACTCTACTATCCCCTCAAATACTCTTGTAAATATTCAGCCCTGAACATGACCTCTGTTGCTAAAATGTTTGAATGATTCACCATGCTCCTTAGAGTGGCTCCTATTGACCTAAACAGAAAATCCTGTAGCTGTTGCTCACCATCAGCAACACCATCTCTCCTGTGAGGTTCAGTTCCTGGTGTCTCTACTCGCAGTTTTTGTGAAGGTTGTGATACCCGTTGATGACCCAGGCTCTGAGTAGCTAGGAGTCCTCCGTTGATGGAGCCAGCGCTGCTTGCCTGGGTTCGGTGAGAGTAAGGGTGTCCTGTGGAGCACAGAACAAACCCTGGAATAAAGCACTGAGATCTACTGAGATGTCTCTTCACATAATTCTAACAAGCACATAATGAGCATGTAGTGTTGCAACGAGCATGCCAAGTTCAGAGTGCTTGGTGCTTTGCCATATTGCCCGGGTCTCAACACTGCAGTGGTTGTTCCCTGTAGGACAGGAAAGACAACTCGCTGTCGGTTGATAATGTAAAAACTGACAAAGTCAAACCAGGTTATACTCTGCCAAAACTCCATGCTTGTCCTGCAAGGTCATTCTCTAAAGGGAGGGGGAGGCAATACAAAAAGACCTTTAGAGGGAGAGGAAGGTGCAGTGTATGCAATCCGAGCAAGGCAGCAAAATTCAGGTAGGGAAAAGTGCTAAATCAGACTCATATACCCCATAGATCAAAATGCCTAGTGTCAAAGCAAGGAGGTGTACAGTTCTATCATCACTGGGTAACTGTACAGGCGCTAAAGGTGATCTCCCCCTCTAACTACCCCATCACTATACATCCACTGTGCTATTCACTGGGCACTGACTTTCATTTTAATGCATGGATTTTGGTGATTAAATAGCTACATGATTTCCAAAATGAAATAAATGTGGTTTGGGATTGGGTTATGATCCTGAAACCACATTAAAAAAAACATTTAAAGCTGACACGCGGGATGTTGTACTTGTAAATATTGCAGTTGATGCAGCCGGCCACAGTGTACTTGTGAACTGACCTTAGAACTGAATTACTTTGACACTTATTTATCAGGAAGTCTGTATTTTGTGAATGCCTACAGTGGGTTATGAGAAAGAGGGCTGGTGGGGGCTGTATGGTGGAAAACCCTTCAATCATCCATCCAGTTTTGACTTGGAAATTAAAGAGCTCAAATGAGATGTCAAGCAGGAATGATTGCTTCCATCGAACCTGAATGCCGTCAGTGACTGATACAGCATTCCTTTTTTTCCCTAATATGAATTTCGTTGTGACGTGAAAGCGCATACTTTTTGTTTCAGACCCTCGTTAACAATTCATGGAAATGTGTCAACGTAAAAAACAATTCTGCTAATAGTCCGTGTGAGACAAGGATAATGTTTGGAGATAAATGGAAATCAATAGCATTTTACTCTGAACTAGGTGTACTTCAATTTTGGTGAAAAGGGAATTTTCACCCTGCCAATGGTCTAAAAGAGCTAGTTGGAAATAATAAAATGTGACTGTAACTGCGATATTTATTACAGCAAGCGTACACAGCCTTGTTTCCCAAAAGAATTAATGCAATTTCTTGGACGACTGAGGCTTGCCAATATGACTGTTCAAGTGTGTGATTCAATAGTTCTGTTCACCTGTGATTGCTCCTTCCACCGTTTCCAGGGTGCATCCAGGGGAATAGTCTATTCCACACAGCTGTCGGGTCAACTCATAGCCTTCACTGTCTCCCTCTTCATCCTCTCCTTCAGTCAGGATGTCTGATCCCAAGGTACTGGATACGTAGCCCATGGGAGGTGCAGGGGTCTTGGGTGGATGGGAGCTGCTTTTCAGATGCCTGAAAGTAATACAAAAGTAATACGCTTATATTTGAATCATTTTACATGCAGTCAGACCTGCATGTTTTGTCTGATGTTCCTTGCAACAGCTAATTGCTACAGCTGTAGGTCTAATGTCTGAATTTATCAAACTACCAACCGTGCAGTTAAATCACATGGGGAAGGAAGGATGCACCATACCATCTTGCATATGTGATGACAGCATCGCAAACCATAGAAGGATGGCACTATGCCATCTGTACCAACCAATCAGAGCATGGCATCTTTTCCACTCAATGACTGCAAGGCGAATCAAAGGAGGGTTGTACCTGATCATCTTTTTCAACCAATGACAGCATAGGCAATAATTAATATGCGGAACCTTGCTGTCATTGCAATCCAATAAGACTGTAGATAATTATGGAAGGGTGGAACATGGGCCATGTATTTCACCCAGTGAAATCATAACCCGTCATCAAAATGTGGTGTCTTGCTATCTTTTCCAATCAGTGAGAGCATGGATAATCAGAGTAAGGCAATACTGTGCCATCTTTTTTGCCCAGTGTCAGCAAGGTCAATAGTGCTTTGATTTCTGTCACCTCTAATTAGAATATGGACAATGATTGAAGGTTGGTATCTTCCCATTTTTCCGACCATACGATAAGAAGTTCAGCATCCCAGTCCTTTAAGCCAGGTATGGCATGGACAACCAAGGAAGGGGATCTATTGCTGTCTTGTCCTCTTAGTCACCCAATGACAACATCGGTGATAAAGTTGTATGTTGACTGTAAAGAGTCCTTGGGTTTGAGAAAGGCACTATATAAATGTAACGTTCATCAATTGTGGCTTTAGATTTGAAGAAGATGAACCCAGAACTCTGGCTGTAGTGTTTTAACCACAAGATCCACACAGATGCCTCAAATACTATATGGCTAAAGCAGTTAAAACCCTCAAGAACAGTAGAATCTTGAGTCTATGGTGAGCTTATCGATGTACACACAGTATTTCCAATCCAAGCTGCATCCATGTGGAGAATGTTTGGAGCTGATAGCACTAATTCCACTGGAAGGCTCACACAATGGGCTGGTAATTGGGTTGGTGTGTGTTTGTGGGGGTTAGAGTGAGACGGCGGGCAGGACTGTCAGTTACATGTCTGTAATCTTCAGCACAGCTGCCCGCATGTCATCCTCGCTGTGTCTCAGACGTGTAGCGTCTCAGTGCATAATTACCAGCTCTTTTTCTTGTTGTCAAAGACGCCAGCAACAGCAACCCAGTCATTACCCCCGGAGCTCCAGTCCACCCCACTCTCACTATCACAACAAGATTCTCCCACTACACATTACAACTGTAATCAATGAAGCTGTTTTTGGAGCTCCAAAAGGTACGGGCGAAGCCTTAGCACAGAAACGAAGTAACATTTCCTTCACCACAGAAACTAAATAACGGGTAATGAAATGCTGAAAATGTTGTATTGAGATGCAAAAACATCCATTCTGTTCAGCTGATTGGAGTTGCTGTCTGTCAGAATACTTATGGCAATAACCAGGTGGATTTCTGAATGGTACATAAATGTCTCATTATGTGTAGAAATACATTTCTGCTGGTATAATTTCAGTCCTGTGATGGCGCAATATTTTTTGTCGTCAAAGGCAATGATTGTTCTTTTCAAGTGCACATGTGCAACCATATTCAAATCTTCTTTTTTTTTGCAGAAGTGAAGGAAATCTAAATGGAATGTGTGAATGATGTGTGTAATATTTCAAGGTGATTTATGAATACCAATATATTGAGTTATTGAGTGTGGATAAATTACAGCATGGGTGCCTAACATGCTCATTCAAACATGAGCAATCACATCAGAGTTCACAATAGAGACAATTTAAAATCTTTGGCAACCTTTGAAGATATCTAAGATGTAATATGCCTATATGTTTTATTTCTTGCTCACCAGCTTTGCTTGGCCACCTCGTACTGGTAGGCGCGGGTAAGCTCGTCCAGATGGGCCTGGAGCATAGACTGCATTTCCTCATGATGCGAGGACCCCAATGAGCCAGAGGAACTCTGGCCATAGGGCAAAGCTGCTGGAGACGAACCCATGCCCCTCAGGGGTGGAGTGGGCACTCGTTCTTCCTCCTCGAGCTCGTCTTCCATGCCCTGGTGTAGGTATGACTGAACAGGCAGGGGCGGAGCCCAGGTGTCACTCTCATACCTGTGCCATTAATGGATCAGTGGATTTAGAGGCTAGAACCAAAAGGCCAGTGGTGGTGAGACATATTTTTGACACATCCTTAAAGATTAGTGAGAGTATGTAAGAAGCACCCAGGACTAATTTAAGTAACCTTAGCCTTAACAAAGGTGAAACAAATGATATCAGCTCACTCAGCAGTGCTGCAGAAGAAACATAATGCTCATTAAGCTCCCTGCTCCCTCTCCTCTCTCTGCTTTGCTGCTCTAAGCACTTTGACTGAGGAGGCAGATGTGTTGTGTAGTTGGGTCTCAGCACATTTCGATGAACGAGAGAGGCTATCTAGGGGCACCCTGGTGTAGAGTTAAAACTACCCTGCTGTTTCTTTGTCTCGTGCAGTTTCATTGAGAAACAGTTACATCGTGTACAGTGTTCAATAGCAAAGATGTATCTTGCTAATTAAGGCATATGCAGCACAGGTCTTGGAAAAATGCCTTTTATATAAAAATCAGTATGTGTGTGTGTGCACGCTTGTGTGTGTGTGTCTCTGTGTTAACCTTACCCTCCCTCAGATCGATGCTCAGGGGCATAGTGGTCCATCTCTGTCCCTGGTAAAGGATTCATGGGTGGTGGAGGAAGGGGCAGGTTGGCCCAGCAGGAGCCATTAGGCTTTGCTGTTTTACCCCCTCCTTTTGATTTCTTCTTTTTCCCATTCTTTCCCCCTAAACCAGGAAGAACAGAGGACACCATCTTCACTAATGAAGCAAGCACAAATTCTGACATTCAATATGACACAGAAGGTGAAACTAGATTCTGTCCACCACCGCGATGTGAAATCCATAGCTTTCATCCGAATTGTGCTACAGAAGCAGAAGACAGGATGGAATAGAGGCAGAAAGAAAGAATGCTTGACTAATTGTGGAGGTTGAAGGTCAGAGTTGAGCTGAAAGTCTGCTCCCCATTACATGTGTCTTTCAGCACACTGGAAGAAAAGCTGTAGTCTCCGGGGTGCGTAATGAGCAAGTCCCATTCCCCCCATTCACAAGGAGACTGGGGAGATGTTTTTTTCCACCTGCTCTGCCTTTTCTCCTTTCATTATCTCACGTTCTCTCTTCTTCTCTTTGGCTTTGCCACTGATAGAGCACAGAGAGCTTTCCTGCCATGTCTTTTCCCTCCTTCATGCTGTCATTTGAAGCACACATAACCCTGAGCTTACATTCTGCCTTCTGTTAGTTCTACATGACACAGGCTCAGTTTGGCGTTTTAAACACGCAGTAGATGGGATGAGGGCGGTCACGGGCATCCTGCTCTACTCATCTGCATGGCGACAGAGCACTAATTTCAAGTCCATGGGTCAAAACACAGAGGAATCCCTGCCTGTACTAATCAAATTAATCCACGGCATCGAACTGTAACTCTCTGACATTTCTGGGCTACAAAACTCCCAGGGCAGAGAAGCAAAACACACATTAAAAAAAGAAAAACGATTAAGGATGATATCCTCTGGGGCTGCTTTCTGCAAAGATGTAAATATTACATTGAATCCCTCTAGATCTAGGCACATTATTTTCTTTCTACTTCTTTATTTCTTTTTTTCTTTCAGGCTTTATAGTATAGCTTTATTTCTCTATGGTCAGTTCTCTTTCATGGCCCTATATATTAAATTAGAAGTCCCAAGATACAATATGTTCCACACTCACAATTAACCAGCCAGCCAAGTAAATTAGAGGCCATTTTTCACAGATGACCCTGAAAGAGTGCCGAGGGCCATCGTCACTGACCACTAGCCAAAATAATGTGGCATAAATGCACACACTGCGATTCTGAATAGATGAAAAACTACAGAAGCAAAGATGTAGCAGTAGGGATGCAAAAAAAAATAGAAAGCAAGAGAAACTTTGCTGTTCTTTTCAGGTTTAATACTCTGTATAAACACTGAAAAAAGTCACTTTGATTAAAAAAAAAAACAATTAAACTGATCCTGGACTCCTGACAGCTCAGAACTACAGTACAGTATAAGAAGATTAGAAGATTAGCTTTAAGGAGCAAAGCGTTCTCATTTAGTTTCCTCAGACACAGCAGCAAGGCTGAGAAGGAAAGTGTAAAGGGAGCTTTGTGTATACCGTTGGCACATGAACGGTTTTCCGTGAGTGAGTAGCCCAGGCTGGGCATTTCATGCTGTGCTCGGAGCGAGGCCTTCCAGCGGGGCTCGGGACGATCCACTGCCAGCTCGTGGAAGCTGTTGGACTGCAGGATCTGTGTAGTGGCATAAGGGCTGGCGTGATTTCCTCTGCCTGGGCTACTGTAGCCCGCCTTGCCGGCGAAGTCGATGCTGCTGTAGATAGCACCATCCGACAGCATGGTGCCCGTCTTTTCGCCGGCACCAGCAGGCAGCACGTCTGTGAGCGTGAGAGATGGAGAGATTAAAGAAAAAGCGACAAGGAGAGGGACAGTAACAGCGCTTAAGGTCAGTGTGAAGCTGATTAGCGCACCCTGCTGCTGCTGTTCCACACACTTATCCTTGCTTAAATGAGGTGAGATAAATAAAACTGATTAGCTAGCAGATTAATTATCAGATGACATGGGATGCTCGATGGGGAGGTTGTGACGGCTGTGAAAGATGGACACACATGCTGAGGTGACCTTCAGCTTGGACCAGCTCGACCCATAGAGCTCGCAGAGATTCAAACGTGCCTGTTACACACACACTTTAGCACATGCCTTAATAGGTACACGTCAGCATACTCACGCAAATTGGAATCTTTTGCATTTTATTGTGCCACGGTATGAAGCCATAAACATGAAACCCTCACTGGTCATTTTATTAGGTACACATTATACATGTTCTATAAATATACACGGTGATTCAAAAAGATCTACCCAACTCCAGAGCAGTATATTTCACATTATATACTCAGGTCACAGCTGCCGTGATTCTGTTTTTGAGGTCATCCAGATTAGCCACTAATGGTGGCACAAAAGCATGGTCTTTGACATATCACTACAAGAAAAAGTCAAAGAGTTTAATATCTGGGGATCTTGGGGGCCACGAGTATAGGCCACGTCTTGGGGTCCTGTGTGACCTATCGTACGTTGAGGCAGTGTGTCATTTAGGCAACACTGAACCTGCAGGTGCCAATGTGGTGGTTCGTGGTTGCAGAGATATAGTGATTTCAAATTGGGTCCATCTTTCTGAAAGACCCTGTACAATTTAGTGACTGTAGCCCATGTGACAGTACACACAGTTTGTCAGCCCGTCTCTACCCTGTCCAACATTGCAACAGTATTATTTGGGTGATGGACCGGTCTCAGTACAGCGTAGACATGGATATAATAATATTTACCCACCATCCCATCCCACAAGTTAATACTGGGACCACTGCAGGCATATATTTGGTTCTGCTACAGGACATTAATCTTTTTGTCACTGTTCTCTTGTAAACCGTACTATATTTTCCTCCAGGATTTTCTATACCCAATTCCATTTGTTTTCATTTATATTGTATTAGTTTTCCTCATATGAGTCTCTTCCACAGGAAAATATCTCAAAGGCACAATGCTACCACCATCATGCTTCACAGTAGGGATGGTGCTCTCACAGTGATGTGTTGTGTTAGGTTTCTGCTGAGCACTGAAGCTGAAAAGTTAACAGACCATAGCAATTTTATGCATAGAGTATCATACATGCCTTTGGGCAAATTCTAAACAAGATGGGATATGCTGTTTTTCACCCCCCTTTTTATAAAACAAAAAAATTCCTCATGCACCATTTGGCACAAGCCAGATGTATGAAATTTGATCCCTATTTGTGTCTCATGGACATGTGTCACTATTCTTTTACAAAAATCAATGTCATAGAGGACTGTAACTCTTGGAGAGTTGCTGTAGGCCTCCTCGTGGCCTTCCTTACCACCATGATTCACTGTGCTTTGAGGTATAATCTAGTTCTTAGGAAACTTACATTCTTGCCCCTGGTTGTATTTTTAAAGAATGTAGTCTGTTTGGAATGTTCCTTCGTCTTTGTGGTATAGCGTTCTCTTGGAAATGGGGAAGCCCCAAAACACAGCCATGCTGAAAATGAGAACTGGCATAATGCTTCCTTTAACCATTTTCCCATCAATATCTAATGACTTTAATAGTATATGGAAACCATTAGGCCAACTTCCATTAAAATGTCTTTTTTATCCAGAAGGGAAGGATATTTTCTTCTGAAGTCATGTGGAAAAACATCAGCAAAAGTAGACTCCAACCAAGTAATTAAGCAGTATCATAGAGTTAGTTGCTTCAATTGGTTACAATTGTTAATTAATGTATTAAATTACTGTAATTCTTTTACTTTTATTATCCAGAGCACTTTGTGTTCGAGCGGCAAAAGTTAAATACAAGGTTTCTTGCACACTGAACAAAAACCCTCAAGGTGGTGGATTCTATTTATAGTCACTGTATTCCCATGAGATCTGGTTTTACCCTACAGGATATATTTTTTATTTTGTTTTTATCAGACCTATTGTTTTTAGGTGCACATGGATGAAATGGATAAGACACATGAAGGACAGCTGAATCGAAGGAGAAATTTCAGTAGTGTGTGTGATCACTTGTCATTTCCACTACTGAGAGATTCTGTGCTTGCTGAAATATTCATTATCCTCATACATGAATTCAGAAAAATATAGAGATGGTGTGCTTGGGGCCCTGACCCTCTGACCTCCTCCCTCACTCTCGTGGGCTTTGTTGTAGTGATCTACTCTTTCAGGCCATTTCCTTTGCTGTATTGTAGACTCTTGAGATCTTACCTCCACGACCAAAGTTAGTGAGGTCTTTGGGAGCGCCCAAACCACTGTTGGCAGGCAGGCTGGTGGACGGCCAGGAGTCAGCTAGCCATGGGAGGCCAGGGTCACCGGCTTTCAGCAGACCAGGACGACTAGGATAGAGACAAAAAGAGAGAGAAGTGGAAGACATGCATATATAAGTGGATGCTCTGCATGATACCCGAAGGGTGAATAAGAGACACAAAGAACAACATTCACACACTGTTTCCATTTTTTCACGGTCTGCATCAGCACCAGATTGCTGCGAGAGCTCGTTCCCCAAGTACACCGCCCCGAGCAGTGAAAATAATAAAGACACAAACAAAAAGACATAAAACAGTGACAAGTCTATAAATCTGGTACTGAGCCTCTGCCCCCCCTTCCGCCCCAGAGAGAGAGGAGCCGATAGCAAGCGCATGGCGGAATATTAAAACCCCCTACAGCAAGTGTTTCCACCTTCATTTGGGGATGGAGAGGTTACCAGTCTCCATGGTAACTAGAGTGGCTGATGCTTATTGGCTGGCAACTACCAATTGAGCAAAAAAAGCTGATGTAGAATTTTGATGCATACAATAAAACACGGCGGGGAATAGAGCATGAACATTTTTCACTCGTTTATTGGAGACGGGGGGACATTTTGAATTTTGTTCATTTGTGTACCGAGAGGAAAAGTCAGAGTCAGCCAGGCGGGTTGCGCACATGATTTGGTTTACCTTTTGTCTAATGAATGCAATAGCCCAGGAAAAAAAAAAGTGCTCCCCTAAGAGTCGAGAGAGCCAGCAGCACATGGGGACTCAAGACATCTGAGCTCAATGGCTCAAAGGTGCAGATTATGTGAGCTGTTTCCGCCCAGTCTAACACACACTCGTATGCATATCATTCTCATTAGCATGCGCATTCCAACACACACACACACTCCTGTACTCAGGAGCATACACATAAAAGCAAAGAGGTAGCGTTAATACTTAGAAGCAACATGTTTTCCTGTGTTTGTTTGGCCTTGGTCAGTTCTGCATGCTCAGCTATGATAATCCCGCTGATGCGGATTCTCACCTCCACAGGGGCTTCAAGCTCTCTCATTGGGTCACTAACCAGCAATATTTAAAGTGCTCTATGAACTTACATGACAAGAGCGTAGATGAGCACCTAGGGCTATCTGTGTGTGTGTGTGCACGTGTGTGTGTGTAAAAGTAAGAGTGCTTATGAGAGACACTTTCTCTTGGATAATTATCTTTTCACATCCTCTTGAGCTTCTTTCGACAGGAGAATCCATCACCAGCTCTGGGGAGAGGCGTCTATAGCCAGGCCGTGACGATGAATGGAGGAATAAAAAAACGGCCCTGACACATTAATTGTTTCGGTTAATTCCAGCCAGAGGAGATTTATTAGCCAATCAATCGATACATCAGCTTAGGCGTTGCTCTGGCGCGGGACACCGAGTATCGGAACATCCATCAGGTTCCTGTCTGCTAGGCCGTTAACATCGCCGTTTCAGCAGAGAGATTCTCCGCTGCTTTCGCACGCATACTGCTCTGAAAGTGAGGCTGATCTGAAAATAAATGCTGAATCATGAAATTGAGTCATACACCCTGATGTTCTTGCCCAAGGTTAAAGCACATCACGGAGCAGTCAGGCAGAAAAAAAAATAACCCTTGCCATATCATCGCTTTTTTTTAATACTCAGAACTGTTTACTTGGTCAGATGTAAATATCAATCCATGCATCACTCACCTTCCACTTCCCATCAGGCCTCTGTCTCCGTGTTGGAACGTCACTGCAGGACCAGCAGCCAGGAAAAGATGCCAGAATGAGGGGGAGAGGGGAGGGGGTGTAGAAGGGGAAGGGAGGAAGGTGGGGGGCAAAAGAAAATACAACTCGAATCATTGCTTTGCTTCATTACGTCAACATTTAATTTAATGTCTTACAATCTGGATGGCTTACTGCCTAAGGTGCCATCAAACCCGTCGGAAGTTAGAAAGGGATGGGACAAATGACCAGTACCTGCACGGGTGAAGGTGAAGGACTGGACTGTGAAACACATACACACATACACACACACACACACACACACACAGAGAACAAAGAAAGAATTAGAATTCAGTACAGGTTTACAGCAATATAATACAGAAGAGGAAGGACTGAGATGGATGACACGTGATATGTCTGATGCTTGAACTGACAATGATATTCATGTATTTCACACACTTGATTTGAGTGAACTTGGAGGTGGGGCTTGAGCATGTGAGTATGTGAGGACATGAGCGCATGAACAAGACACACACTGACTAGGCTGCTTGCAGCGGCAGCCTGATCTGAATGAATTTGTCCCCACGTGAGCTCAGGATCAAAGCCCAGGTGATGGATAAAGCAAATGACTATTGAATTAGACAGTCACCGCCGCATGCACCTAAGTCATCGGACCGTGATGATGGCAATACGTATTATAATGAGTGTAATCCACAGCTACATGCAATAATTACCCCCTGGGGGAATACCAAATTACATTTCAGAGACTGGAGACTGTACCTAGAGCTAATGTAGGAACAATATGGGTCACAGTCTTCTAATATATGTAGCGCGATGGTCTTTCATTTCCAAATGAGAGTGCTGCTTTTGATGGGATTGTGTTCAAGGTTTGATGCGCGTAGGTAATAGTGTAATGCATTGTAGTAGCGGCACATGTGTCAGAGCTGGCTGCTGTTTTTTTTAGTGCCAGCTTATGCACACTCATACACACCCAACTGCATTAAATAAAACACTGGATGTGGTTAGCATATAGCTAATATAGAAGTTCCTGTTCTGTGCAATCACTAAGCAACCAGCTTACCATGCATTTCTTTCCTTTCAGCCATACAATGAGAGATGAGGGTTTTGCAACAGCAAAAAAAACTGTTTTTTGCATTCAAATTAATTATGTGCCAACACAAAGTATTTATATTTTTGCTAGCAGTGCCATACCGGTGACTCGTCTCTAGAGAACTGTGTAAGCATTGGGCATGATGCATTGGTTCTCACCTGCATAGTTGCTCAGGCCTTTCCTCTTCTTCCTCCTCCAGTAGAGCCAAGCGCTGAAGCCCATGAGCACGATCCAGCACGCGCCCCCCAGGCCTGCGATGAAGGCCGGCTGCTTCAAGACATCCGTGATGCTGCCGCTGCCCTCGTCTCCAGTCATCACGTCCTGTAACTCAGCACCTGTGATCATAAACAGGTGAAAACTCATTCAACATCTCACCATGTTTTCACACAAAGTTCAACATTTGAAAAATTCTCCTTTTTATCTGAATATTCCCTACACAGTGGGTTCCCTATCAAATCAAATCACACCATATAACATCCCAGCAGCAGATAAGGAACATCAATTAAAAGGCTGGGAAAATCTATTTTTGCTAATAGGATTATTGTACGACTGATTAACAGCGTAACAAGCAAATGGAGCAAGAAGATACTGGAGCAATACACATGAAGTGAAAGAGAAACTGAGCTGCCTTATTGGAGTGCAGGGCAGCGAGCCACTTGTCAGTTTGAGCTAACGGACTGGAGACTGACACACGGACTCCATCAGGGTTTGATTTCCTGGTGCAGCTACAGCTCTGTGAAATAAGATTCAAAGGCTTGCAATGTGAGCAACACCCCAAAAACACGATCATTAAGCCCTCGCGGCACAGCCTTTTCGGTTGGCTGCAGGCGGGTGTTTCAGGCCTTGGCAGTCAAAAGCCGTGGAAAAAGGGGAGAGCGCAGTGCGTCAATAGTATTGATTCTGGCTGTATTTATCTGGCCTCATACATCAGCGAGCTTGATAAAATGTGATAAGGTGATAAGCCGCAGCAATAAGACAGTCTGCTATGTTAGCAATGGCTGCGTTTATTGGAGAGCATTATTGATACAGCCGGCAGCATTCTGCTGAATGACACTAGACACTGTATTAAATGAAAATCTTATCGATTTTTATATCACCGCTTGTTTAAAAAAAAAAAAAAAGCTCAGCATTGAAAAGTAAACTCACAGGGTGGTACATAATCTCCAGTGCTATTGTTTTTCCCTCTTTTTCTGTCTTTCAGTAAAGCATGACGAATTTAGAAATCATTATCTGAGACTCCATCTAGTAATGATTGTGTTTGTTCAGTCCAGCAGTACACCCTCACTGCACTGCTTTTCATTATGTCATGTCTTAGAAACAACTGGCAATTGTACTTTCTTTCTTTCTTTCTTTCTTTCTTTCTTTCTTTCTTTCTTTCTTTCTTTCTTTCTT
>JAOUQY010000009.1:3296104-3308675 GCA_028566355.1 Doras micropoeus | reverse complement strand
ATGACTAAGCACTCTTGTAAGTCGCTCTGGATAAGAGTGTCTGCTAAATGCCATAAATGTAAATGTAAATGTAAATGATAATGAGCCCCTGTTAGCCCCGCCCCCTCTGCTGCAGGGTGTGCCTATAGGTATATTACATAGACGTTGAGGTCCCTGATGGGTCAGTGCATTAACCAAATCATCTGCAAAACATTTTTTCTGGATAAAAAGCGCTCTAACGTTTATAATTTAAAGGTTTATGATCTATGTAGTGTACATAAAAGTTCAGTTTCCAGTTAATTTGAATCTGTATTTTTGTATCTCACTGGTAGATGCTTGAGGAGTGCATTAGGCTTATATGAATTGAATTATTTACAAGGTGTAAATTAGTTCATTGTAATAAGTAATTGTAAAAACTCATGTTTTTTGATGCAGATCAAAAGTTTTTAAGAACAGATCTTTGTACAGATCTTTACCTTCTGGTTTTTGGAAGATTGGCATCAAAAAATAAACGTATCCATTCCATTGTGTTTGTGATGTATGAAAGGATACAGATTCTGAACGGAGTGTTTACGATCATGTTTTCTGATATAGGTAGCATACAGAGAGGTGCATTTTCATGTTTCAAAGCTTATGGGTTGGTGGGTCCTCCAGAGACACAACTGTATGTGCCCAAAACCTAAAAAAGTTAATGCTTTATAATATGTTCCCTTTAATAACCAAAATTGAGTTTGTTCTTTGAGTTATTTGTTACAGTCAGCTGGACTTTAACTAGCAGTTGGGGAAACGGGCTATTTATTATTGAATTGGGCTGTATATCTACAAAACGTGGTTCCTTCAAATCAAGGAAAATCACATATGGCATATTAACCATGTGTCTATGCTAAAAAAGGAGCACCAATAGGCAGCACCACGAGTGATAATTCTGTCATTTTTAATGATACGTATTCATTGCCAGCCTTTTATTTCATGACTAAAGTGTAAGAAGAACAACAAAAATTTTCACAACATAAATCATGGCAAAATCTCTGTTCATTAAGTCCTGACGGATACAGACGAAATAGTTCGGGCAACCTCGATCACAGTCACTACCTTCAAAGCATTGATTATTTTCCTTTTTAAGCAAACATTTACATGCATAAATCTAGTGCAAGTACGCATTCTAACTGCCTCCATGCATCTTTCTCAGTGAATGATTTTTTCCTGCTTGGTGCATGTCCATGCAAATGCCAGCTTCCACTATAACTAATGTGAGCAAGCCAACCTTGTCAGTGCCTACAAATAAATCTAGCTAGCTTAAAAAGCCAAACAAAACCATTATCTGGCCTTTTACATGATGATCTTTAACTGCAGTCTGTCAGGTGAACCCATTTCACTTACATTCAAAAAAAGAAAGCTCTGGAACAATAAGGAACAGCATTCTGGCACCTTTAATTAATAAGTAAATACATTTGTTTCACAGTTTAATGTCACACAAGTACAATTTTTGTGTGTTGCAGCTTGGCATTCCTTATAGCTGATGCCATCGAGGTGCTCGCTCGACAAATCAGAAAGTAATGTCACCTCATCCTCACACTCAATACACATCCTGTTTAACTTCTCATGCCTTTCCTTCAGTGGGTTCATGTGTGCAGATGTGGATAAAATAATGCGCCAAAAATTATCGTCAAGTTCAGAATCTAGAACGGGAGGGAGCATAAACAGAGTTTCTGTAGTGGTAGGTAATTTCCAATGCAATGTTTCAAACAGAGCTCAACAAATATCACCAGACACCCAAGCTGTTTTATGTGCAACTTGGCTATCTGTCTTGCTAGCTACAGGTACCGTATCTGACACTTCGGCTAGCACTTCATTTATATGCGCGCTGTGTAATCCGATCCGCAGTTATGCATGCATGCGTGTCCAGTGAAGTTTAGTGCCAGGGATATATGAAATGCAAGTCCAGTTAGCGCCTTCGACTTTTAATTATGCTGTTTGCGTTCTTAATGAGTTTTAAATTAGTTCCTTCTGAGCAAAAATTCAACAAATTGTGATGATCAAACGGACAGAGAGAAGTAGAGTTTACAATCGTAATGAAGTTGCTCTGCGTTTCACATTTACATATTTAAGCTCGCAATTATTTTAAATAGATTTGAAGCTGTAACATAAATCATCCTTACTGCATCACGTCTTAACCACACACAGATTCGGATACTACAAGTAATCAGACACGAATGTTTACATGGCTATTATACTTCTATTTAATCAGTCTATGCAAAGATAACCATGTATTTTTAATCTGTTTACCCCTATTCTGCTTGAGGTGTAAATACACGTAAATGTGTTTTAGTCCAATTGAGCTCTCTGTCCAATTATTAACAGACTATTAGGCTCCATGTGAATGAATGCGTGAAATCACTCCTAATCTAGTTTAGTTAATGATTATGGTGAGTTAACTGTTCATCTAACCCAGCGGTGTCCAATCTTATCCACAAAGGGCCGGTGTGGGTGCAGGATTTCTTTCCAACCAAGCAGAAGCCACACCCTATTTCACCCTAGTCAAGATCCATTGATTAGATCCGGTGATTAAAAACAGGTGGAATGAGGTGTGGCTCCTGCTTGACTGGAAGGAAAACCTGCACCCACACCAGCCCTTTGTGGATAAGACTGGACACCACTGACCTAACCCATCTTTTAATTATATGTGTAATAATCTTAATTAGTTTATCAGTTTGTTTAAAAGATTACATTACTAGGTTTCAGGCTTTGTAATTAAGTAGTCCATAGTCTGATAATCTGATCCACCGAAAACATATTTGATGCCAGATATGCAAAAAGTACTAGTTAAGTAAAATAATTGCAATCCAAATGAACAAACGAATGCAATGTTTAATTTGCCTACCGTGTTATCCCACTCGGTACGCCTCAAATGATTTGCCGAGGTTCCCCAGTGAGAGTTAATTCAAAAATTGCTGTCGCTTTCATGCCTACTGTCAGAGCTCCACCACCTTCCAAATTCCACATTAACCCGCTTCCCAGTGAGGATGGAATGCCTTACGGATTGGAGACAGGTGGAAAAAAAACACACAAGCAATTTGAAAAGACACCTAAAGGCACGCCATCTCACAATGTCTGCCAAGATGAATATGAAAGATGTATGTTGATTGTTGATATGTTGAAGTGCACATACTGTATAGGCATGGGGTTAACCAGACTGATTTGTGTTCTGCTGACAAAATCTTGACTAAAACAAAACAAAAAAGACTAAAGTGTGACTTTAAAGTAACTAAAACTTTCATTAAAATGACTAAGACTACAACAAAATGTAAAATTCTTGTCAAAAATAACACTGGTGGTACAATTATGAGGCATACTGGGCTTGAAAATGTCATCGTACAGAGGGATTTCAGAATGTCTGCATGTCCAAAAAGCACTTGAGTAAAAACAGCAAAACAACTGCTCATGGGCTGTGTTCCTGCATGGCACCATAGAAAAGCATTCACCATACTGTCAAGAGCTTAATCGCTGAAATTCCTGACAATGCCACAGCCATCCATGGCCAGGAGCCTAAGGAGAAAAATTGGCTGTGCTGTCCGGGTGGGAGGGATGGCATACTCTCTCTCCCCTGTCAATCACAGCAACACTAGCAAATCATAGGCATCTGTGAGTTCATGTATATGGAAGAGGGTGGATAGCTCTTTCCTCCAAGTGTGTTATACTGCCTTGTGTTGCAGAATGAGCTGCAATTTGAAAAGATGTATTTGACAGGTTTCACAAATGAACCAACTATGCCTGAAAACACAGATCCCACACCATCACTCACACAAGCACACAAAGCAGACACTGCAACACAACAAGGCTTATAGTACGGTATACGCATAGTCTTCTCTGTCTAATGATAGCATCAGGACCTTCTTATTTATGCAGCGACTTTGTTAGGTACAACAATTCCACTCAGAGCTTCTACTTCCCACATAAGAGAATTAACACAGCCTCAGCTGTTTAAGGTAGGAACAATGGATGCGCACAGTAAGCTTCTGTGTAGGAAGTAATCCAACTTGATCAATAATATTCCACAAAACGTGCAATTCCAACTTGTGTGTTGGAGGTTCTTGAAAAGCATATCCATTATGAGTTGGATAACCATTCAAAATGAATTTTCCCTCTCTGAGGTTAGACTTCCCATTTCCCACTTGGTTATGAATGTACCATCAGCCTGCCAGCTCCACACCAATGCCTGCTTCATATAGCTGGCGTAATATTTTTTTATACACAATTGTGAAATGTTAATTAATGTTCAACTTGCCAGTACTTATATTTTCCCAGCATTGTCACAAGCCAAATGTGTGGGATATGGGGGTAACATTTCCTCTGAAACATGGGAACTGGGAACCATAGCACCATGGCTAGCACTCTGGTTAGCAGATCGATTGTGTGGTAAGCTAGCTGGTCTCCTAGAAACCTGGAAAAAAGTGAAAAGGCCTGCTGTTAAGCACATCTGTGACCCTTTTTTTGTGACGTGTTTAATTTAATAGGTATCCAACCCCCTACTGCAACACAAGACTGGAAGCAACAGTGATTAATGAGGAATCAATAGCTTTCCTGGCGGCATGTGTGTACGTTCAGACAGACTATGTTAGTGGAAAATTGTGTGTTAATTGTTGTTGCACCAACAAGATGTTTCAAGCCAAATTTGGCAAATGTGAGTGCAGACTATAATCAGTACGCAGTCTGAGTGAACCCAAAATCTCTCAATTAACCCAGATCGGATCGAGGTGGAGGCGATGCCATGTTTTATCACGTCCTCATTAACTCAGAAGAGAATAAGCGGTGTCTCTGACAGACACTTAACTCTCTCTGTCACAGTGATGGATACACCACCAGCCTGCTACCGAGCGACTGATGTGCCCCATCCAGAACTCACCTTCAATAATTTAACCTGTGTAGTGATGAGCTGAAATAGATCTGTGGAAGTGTAGTCAGTCCCCACGCTGTGTTCGATATTGTGAGGTAGAGATAAGATCACTACTACACCCTGGCCAAGAGGTGGACAGACCTATTGCTCTTGCAAGAGAAACAGAGTTTATACTGTCTAATCACAACCATTAAATAGGCAGGAACGCTGTACATGTAATATATTATCATGTGCTATTTTCCTTTTAAGGCTCTGCAAAAAAAATGCAATTATTCAAGCGACAAATAAACAATTAATCAGCCTAAATGTGGTTTATTAAAAGAGAATGTCTAACCAATATCATTTGGCTTATTTATTTATTTTTTTTAATAATGTAATGTAAAGGTACAAGATAACATTTAATTATTCTACCCCTCTTATCAGGGGTACTCTTATTATCTTATTACTGTACCCCTCTAGGACTAATCTAAAGATCAATCCCTGTTCTCAGTAACAAATTTACATTTCAAATAGGGGGGTTTATGCAACAAACACACAACAAGCTTAAAGTTTCTGGGTTTAAATGGATCTTTCTCACCCCCTCTTTATCTAAACTGTATAAATCGTAGACATTGCTTAAATTTAAACAACCTCATCAAACTTGGAAATTGTTATACATATTTTAGTACTATCCTAATTTAGCCATAATTTAATCATTATATAGCCATAATATATTTCATATATATTTCATAATAGGGCAGTAGTGGCTCAACGGTTAAGACTCTGGGTTACTAATAGGAAGGTCAGGGATTCAAGTTGCCATTTTTTGGCCCTTAAGCAAGGCCCTTAACCCTCTCTGCTCTAGGAGTATTGTGTCATGGTTAACCCTGTGTGCTTCCTAACAAGCTGGGATATGTGAAGAAAAGAATTTCACTGTGCTGTAAATAAATAAAGGCTTCTCATTTATCTTCTTTCACTCACGAGAAGATTCGATTTTATACTCCATTTGGATATATTTATTGTACCACGTTTTTTGCTTTTTGAAACCATTGTTGTAGGTATTGACTGTTCTCTTGTTGCCACCGTAATTCAATGCATCATATTTTTTTTATTGGTTAAACCCTTTTTCCTGCCTTCAGTGTGACTGGTTGTAGCAGCTTCTTGTTATCTAAGCAAAAAACATGTTTGCATTGGAAGTACGTCTGTTTTTGTGTTTGCTTTAACAGTGTTGAACCGCAAAAACAGCTTTGTGCACAGAGCTATGTGGTGCAGTAGGAGTTCCACTGACACTCCCCCAACAGCTTCACCATTGTATTACATTCTGCTCAGGAACTCAGGAGTGCTACGTGATTAAGTAAACAACATATAGACTATAAATATTCACATCAAGAACTATTCATAAGCAATGTAATTGATTATACCGACAAATCCTTGCAGCTGTAATCTGCATTTAGACAAACACCAGGCCAAAAATGTGCCTTTTCACAGAAACAACAAACCTCAACAAACATCAGCATGAGGTCTGTGCAACGTTCCCTGCAAGATCCCGTGGGGGACCTACGGGATAAGACACAACGTCCTACGTCCTAAGACACAAAATCTGAAAAAATTCTAAAAACAATCCCAATTAACTCTTCTTTTTAAAAAGTATGATATTGACTGTATCAGTGTCCAAAGCCGTATGCTTTAAAGGAACATTCCAGCATTTTCAACCTAATATCCATTCATTGCACATGTTGCTTATATACTGTTACCACAAACAATAATTTCCCAGTCCTTAGACTCATCTGTAATGGAAGTCTGAGAGCTTAGCTTAATGTTGTAGTTTTGAATCAATCACATATTTATTGGCCATGTACAAACAACAGACACAAAGCCATTGTGTTCTAACAAAAAAGGCTAGAGGATGAAACAAACATGAGACAAAGTTGTTATGTAATGTTATCATAACAACATAGTTTTCTGGTGTTTATGCACCATTAAACTTACACAACTACACTTTCATTCATTTTCATATAGCCTTGACTGGAACATTTATTTCACAAAAATGCAATTTCCATAAATATTTATGGGTGGTCCAAGAAGTGAACTTAACTTTCAAATTTAAATAAACAGGTTTTCTGTTCTTCTCCGTGTACTGGGAAACATGCCAAAGTTCCTGTCTGAGGTGATCACACATATGGTACATATGCTGTAAATGGAAATGAGTTCAGAACACTCCTAATGCTTGTATATCCATTAGTGAGTAAAGGTTGGAAATTTTAACAGTATGATAACCTAGATTAAAAATAGTATTGTATCACTGTAAACATTTGACAATATAACAAGTACAAATATATATATATAAAAAAAGATGAAATCTCCTAATTGCACTTCTATCCTAGCAAGATATATTTTAGAACAGCATTTTCATAAATCTCTTCCATTGTCAGAATTTATCATGCTGTCATTATAAGCTGAAAGAGGGAACAAGCAAATAAAAAGGAAAAGTGGGGAAAAAATATTAGCATAGCCGTGTGCAGTGCTAAGCAGCCCAAAATGCATAAGAACACGTGAGGAGGTTGCTGAAGAAGGATATAAGGGAGTTATTAGGAAAGGGGCTATGATGAGTCATGAGAACCACTGGAGTAAGGAACCAGATTAAATAAAAACAGACAGGAACAGACAGAAAGGCATTTTAATTGGTATTTTAAGTGGGCAGTAAGCTGACTGTAGATCACACTCCATTAAGAATGGGAATCTGTACAGAAGTGATGATATAATACTATTACAATATTTGGGTCGTAATATAATATTATTGCAATTCTATACATTTTACAATACAGAACATATTACTGTTCGATTCTTGGTTACATTGCAAATTATTTCTCCCATATATTATTAAAATGCATAATACATCAACCAGCCATAAGATTAAAACTACCTGCTTCATATTGTGTAGGTCCACCTTGTACCACCAAAACAGCTCTGACTCATCAAGGCATGGACTCCACAAGATCTCTAAAGGTGTGCTGTGGTATCTGGCACCAAGACATTAGTAGCATATCCTTTAAGTCCTGCAAGTTGCGAGGGGAGGCCTCCATGGAACGGACTGGTTTGTCCAGGACATCACACAGATGCTCTATCAGATTGAGAGCCAAGTCCATACCTTGAACTCTTTGTCATATTCCCAAAACCATTCCTGAACAATTTTTGCAGTGAGTCCGTTGCCAAGAAGTGGTGTACTTGGTCTGCAACAACATTTAGGTAGGTGTTACATGTCAATGTAACATCCACAAGAATGCCAGGACCCAAAGTTTAACAGCAGAACATTCCCCAGAGCTGTGCATCCCAGAGCTTCCGCCAGTTAGCCTTCTTCCCAAAGTGCATCCTGGTTCTATGTCTTGCCCAGGTAAGCAATGCACACACACCCAGCCATCCACATGATGTAAAAGAAAAGATATTCATCAGACCAGACCACTTCTTCCATTGCTCCATGGTCCAGTTCTGATGCTCATGTTCCCATTTTAGGAGCTTTCGGTGGTGTACAGGGGTCAGCATGGGCACTCTGACCAGTCTGCAGCTACACAGCCCCATACGCAGCAAGCTGTGATATACTGTGTGTTCTGACACCTTTCTATCATAGCCAGCATTAACTTTTTTTTTTGTCACTCCCTACGCTCATCAGTGAGTCTTGACTCTGTCACTGGTTCACCAGTTGACCTTCCTTGGACCACTTTTGGTAGGTACTAACCAAGGCATACCGGGAACACCCCACCATTTTGACCTGCCATTTTGGAGATGCTCTGACCCAGTTGTCTAGCCATCACAAAAGGTCCTTGCACTTGCCCATTTTTCCTGCTTCCAACACATCAACTTCAAGAACTAACTGTTCACTTGATACACTCGATGCCTAACATATCCCACCCCTTGACAGATGTCATTGTAGTGGGATAATCCATGTTATTCACTTCACCTCTTAGTGATTTTAATGTTGGCTTATCGGTCTAAGTCATAAGCAAAATAAAACACCACTCACTCGAGATTCCTTACAAGTGAATCTTCCCATTTAATATAATATAATCAGTTAAAAAGAGCATAATCAATAGTCACACAAATACATCAACGGTAAAATAATCAATAGTCAATATACTTGTGAAATTCTCCATGTGTGAGCATGTGTGTGAGCATGTGTGTAAGAATGGTCAATACATCAGTAATGAAATGCATTATTATTATTATAAAGCCAAGACAAGCACTCAATCATTTAGTAATAAATCCAAACACTGAGTCTGGGCTTTACTCATGCTGCTGACAGAGAGGTCACTCATAACGAATCCTGATGCTGCTCATGTGACCTTATGATAACCCAGAGGTCAGAGAGTTTAGCTTAATGGTTTTTTTTCTGAGCCATATGGGAATGGGCTGTTGTTTTGAGGTGAAAATAGCTGCAGCAAAATGAGTAGATTGTAACAGGCTGATATGAGCACCCAGCACCCTCTCTGCTGAATTTAAGCTGGAAGTAAGCCTCCATCCGAATGCTCATCTGAGTCAGGACATTATCCACTTACTGTTATTAATGTCGCCTTTCTCCAGAGAGCCTCCTGATATCCCCTCCTGCCCCAAAACAGCTGCGTGTGTGTGTGCATGTGTGTGTGAAAACCTGTGCAGAAAAAAATGCCACAGGAGCATCACGTGAGATTCTGAGTGCAGGATTTTACACACAACATTTCTATGAATCCTAATCATTAAAAATACGTTAAACAGGCACCCCCCCACACACTTTATCATCAGTGTGGCATACAGTACACCTGCGCACACACACAAATCCACACACATAGACAGGACAAAGAAGCGGAACGCAGATGAGACGGTGTGCGGAGGAGCAGTCAATCCTCTCATTCCCCCGCATTTCCAGCCTGCCTTCGTTTAATTAGCAATTCAAAGATGTTCTGCTGAAGAGCTTGAGTGACCCCGTCAATTAAAACTGCACACAGCTGTCTCCGAGCCAGCACAAGGAAGAAGAGAGAGACAGACTGACTCAGATAGAGATAGCGGGTGTGAAAGGGTGCAGTTTTATATGACAGCCAAGAAAAAAAAGCTGTCCACGAATGTGATTTTTGGCTTAGCTCGTGTGATGACCCCCACTGTGAAGACGAAGCATGGTGTCAAAGCTTTGATTCACCATCAGCACTTAAACCCCTTTCGAATATGACCAACACAGCAAAGCTCACGATTACACAGAGAAAAAGACCTGGATAGCCTGGCAACTGATCCTGAACGTTATTACGGTGCTCTATCGATTGCTGCGCGCTTTCTGTCTGAAACTGCTCCCGCCGGTCTCAATAGAGTTTCACTGATGTCCAAAATGAGGGGGAAAATAAATGAATCAGGGATTAGACCATTTCTAACTAATCAGGGGGCCAAAGCGGGCTGTTACACTATGCATACTGACTGCAACGGCCCTGTGGAACCAATCAGAATGGCCTGAAGACTAGAAGACTTCAGAGATGAAGGCAAACCGTATCTGTGAAGAAATGCAAATGAACAGCATGAAAAACATGCCAAGCTCCAAACATCAACCTGCCCCACTATAAAGGAAGGAAACTTGGCATTAATCAGGAAACAGATTTTAAATCAACCTGGCATGAAAATAAAAACAGGTCTCTGGAGATAGAGGGGAGATACAGTGATGTGTAACTGTTTAACTGTATGTTCTTTTGCAGCTTGTAGTAATGTTCTTCAGGCATTCATAAAATGAATATATCAAAAAAATAAAGATGTAAGCGCTCTATAAAATATACTGTTTGAAGCAATCCTTGAGGACTACTCGAGGACTCTTTTTGAGTGGGAAACACTACAGTCTGCAGAGATTTTCATAGATTTCTTTTACCCTGATTTAGAATTGTAGTCATGGCAAAAACAGTGTTTTTGCCCAGAGAAATAAGTATATCTCATCTGAGTCCATGATTCCAGTCCAAAGTGGTAACATGAATCACCACTAAGAATCAATTCATGTTCATGTCAAATTGCTTTCTTCTACATTCATGAACCCAGTCCTGCTAGATGCATATCTGGACCTAAATCAGCAAGACATTTTATGTAACAAGACATTAGCAAATAATATCTAAGCACCTATTCACTATATTCACTAAGTCCTACACAGTAATGCTATATTTGGATAGTCTGCTTAACTATACAGTCCATCTATAATTTTCTATGAAACAGCTCATCAGCTGCTTGCCCACAACACAATACCTGATGTTTAACTGTGGTCTGAAAATGTATCAGTAGAGTATGCATCTAGACATGCTGCACAGCGTGTGTAACATGACTGTCTCCTAAAGTAAGAGAAAGAGCAAGAATCAAGTGAAATGAGCATACCAAATTTCAAAATGGTTGCCTTAGCAGATCTTGCAGTATGATATGCATCAGTTGCAGCACCCCTATAGGTTATATACCCCTAAATTATACGTAATTCGATGAAATTTCATACAATTTGGTGGACATCTACAGAATGTGGCACTGATACAGGGTGTGAAATTTCAAAATTGTAGCTCAAGCATTTCTTGAGATATGGAAATGTGTCTGTATCAGTGCCGTTTATGGATGAAATATCACGAAATTTGGCAAACATGTAAAGAATAGAGTATAAATGCAGGGTGTCATTTATACCACAAGATATTTTTGCTTTGCACATTGCTTTGCACACTTGGTGACACTACTCCATAAAGAATGACGCTAATGTGCCTCCTAGAGGCCAACTTTCCAAAAATTCTATTGCTTTCTATTGCTCAAAAAGTGCTTTGAGACCATCGCAATTCAGGGGGTGCTAGCACAAAGGCAAAAGCATACTTAGGGACACAAACCTTATATGGGGCTACAACCATACCAAGTGTAAGTTTAGGATTTTGCTGACCAAAAATTGGTGGGGAAAAAACAGAAGAAGAAGAAGATTAAGAAGAAGAAAAAAAGAAGCAGAAGAAAGGTTAAAAAAAATATATGACCGCCAGCACTAGCTGGTTGGTGGTTATAAAAATAATAACAATAATAATAATGGGACAAGAAAGCTAATAAAATATTACCACAGACTTTTAAATGGTTTCCACAGGGGAACAAACAGGCTATATGGTATTTTACTTCTATATTAAGGTCTGATGATAGCATTTTGGAACATTATGTAGTCAGTTTAAACCAAAAAACCTGCTTTGTATTATAGACTACATACAGCTTTTTATTGACATTGGAAATACAAGCTAAGAGCCAGAGGACAGAGTGCTGCAGAAGAGTAATGTGTTTTATATATCTTGGCTGAAGAACACCAAAAAAAAGCTTGACACACTTCACAAAACTCTATAATTTATGTCCTCTGCATTCTCTGTGCCCAGTTGATTTGTGATTTCTATGCAGACTTGCAAGAGCTTTATTTGCATTTTCCATCGCCAAATTTCTGACCAGTTAAAGAAAGATATTCACAAACATGTTCCTAGCTCCAGCCCTTCATTCAGGTTTTTTCTGGGTCATTTAATTTTGTAGAGGCTCTAAAGTAACTGTGTGTGTATATGTGTGTGTGTGTGTGTGTTTGTTAATATTAATGGGAGGCCATAATGGTTTGAACACAACTGCAAAATATTTTTGTTAACCATTATTGAATACTAGTCTTGTAATATTTATGTCACAGAAGGCTTCAGTAGGCAAATGGCTTCTCTAACCAATCATTGGTGTATAATATTATAACCC
>JAOUQY010000009.1:3212442-3222941 GCA_028566355.1 Doras micropoeus | reverse complement strand
TATGCCGCCGGCTAGGCACCGGCTCTCCCATGACCCTGAAAAGGAATAAGCGGCCAAGAAAATGAATGAATGAATTTTGTGTAGTATGATTGGGAAGTCATACCGGAAGTCCTGAGAAAAAAAATGCAATTATTACATCATGTGTGAAACTCTGATTACCAATCAGGGTCAAGCTGAAATGTCATTCAGCATGTTTGTGTTCAAAGTTTTGTTTGATTTTACAGATCAGATTAAGGCATACTCTGCCCTGAACAAGCACAGCAAGTCTTCCCCAAAAAAATCTGTTTGCAGTTTAAAGCAGATATTTACAGTGTTTGGGTATACAGCATGCTGACAAAGATTGACTTGCAAAACAACTTAGCTAGAATTGGAATGCTAATGTTAAATATTAACACATCTTGCTTGAAAAGTGTCTCGGCTGACTACTTTTGGCTTGAACTTTTTTTCATTAAATACATCCTTTAAAGGTATAATGCAATATTTACTTTTCCACCTCAGGTCCTTTTAGACTGGTTGCACAAGTCTGGATACTCTCCCACTCTTTACGCCTTGTACACGTCGTACCCCAGAAGGCCACTGCTCACACGAACAGACCTCAGTGTGGAAGACGTCGGTATCATCACACACACCATTCTTAACGTGGAGGAAAAAGACCCTTCCACATGTTAATGCTATCCTCGGTTCTTTGTGAAGGTTTTCAGCAATTCAGATTCAGACCTGGATCTTTATTTATGATGAAATATTAGATGGTTTTCAAGCTTGTAATGAAAGTCCATCCACCTTTGATGAAGCTATTTAGACACAATTAAATAGAAATTTCCACAGATTTTAGATACTTCTGGTTCTGTAACGTTTTAAAAACTTCTATATATTTTATTATTATTCTATAACAAAGAAAAAAAGACTGTGCAAATGTGACTCGAGAAATCTTAACGATGTTTAAGCACGGGCAATATGGCAATATGATGGATATTGTACACTGCAATATGCTTTTTTGTACTTTTATAGCCCTTGCTTTAAGTATCGGAACAACAAGGCTGATTCTTTTCTATTTTCATTTATTGATCTTTACATTTAAATGTGTTAAGCAACTTAGAATATGGCACCTTTGGTGTCAGACCACCCAATTTTTAGGTGAGAAAATCTATTGGTACAGATAGACTTGAAGTAAATGACAGTATATGGTTGAACAGCCCTTGCTTGCAATTTTTACATCATACAGGTGACCCACTGACCACCACACTGTTTCATTCTTCTTTGGTGATGCTTTTCCATTCTTATGCAGCATCTTTCAGTTGTTGTTTGTTTTGTGGGGTTTCTTTCTTCAGCCTCCTCATCAGCTGGTGAAATGCATGCTCAACTGGGTTAAGGTCTGGAGATTGATTGGCCAGTCTAAAACTTTCCACTTTTTTCTTCTGATGAACGTTATTGTGTTGGCAGTGTGTTTTAGATTGGATGCATTTTTCTGTCAATTTGCAGACAGTGATTCTGTAGACTGTTGGATTTATTCTGCTACTTCCATCATGAGTTACATCATGAGAACAGATTAGTGAGTCTCTTCCAATAGTTGCTGTACAAGCCCAAGCCATGACACTACTGATGAGCTTGACAGATGAGCTCGTAAATATGGGATCATGAGCAGATCCTTTCTTTCTCCACACTTTCTCCATTCCATCACTTTGGTAGATGTTAATCTTGGTTCCAGACCTTTGTGGCCATCTCTGTATTTCTTTGCAAATTCCTGTCTGGCCTTACTGCTAATAAGGGCTTTGCACCTTGTGGTATGGCCTCTAATGGGGCAGCGCAATGGGTAGTGCAGTCACCTTACAGCCAGAAGGGCCTGGGTTGTTGAGTTTGCATGTTTTCCCCACATCTGCATGGGGTTCAGTTTCCTCCCATACAGACATGCAGCCAGGTGAATTGAAGAATTTAAACTCCTAGGTGTGAATGTGTTTGTGAATCCGTCTGCCCTGCAATGGACTATCGACCTGTTGAGGGTGTTTCCCTGCCATTCACCCAATGCTCAATAGGATAGGTTCCAGCCCCCACCCCCACCCCTGCCATAACCCAGCAGTAGGGTAAGTGGCTTATGGTGGATTGTGATACTTTGACCACTGCCCCGTGGAGACTGCTGATGTCACTGACTTGTTTTTCATCACAATTCTCACAATGTTTCTGAGATCGATTGCTGCTGTTCTCCTTGGCCAACCTGTTCCATGTCTGGTTGTCAGTAAAATTGTTGTATTGGCTGAGCCCAATGCTTCTGCAATGGATATGATTGATTTTTTTCTGTTTTAAAATGCCTTGATTTTCTCCCATAGACAGCTCTCTGGTCTTTATGTGGGTTTATCCTTTTTAATAACAAATGTCTTCATAGGTGAAACCCAGAGATCAAACCAAGAGTAGACATTCTGATTTATTAACTGTTTACACAATTTAACAGTGCACACCTGGGCAACAAAAAACACCTTTTAATCACTTTAAACAAAAGGTGCTATGTTCTAAGTTGTTTAACTCATTGAGATGTAAATCTTTTGATCTCAAAACCAAATGTCATATATGTATTGAACAACAAAAAAACAAAGAATTGACCTTAGTGTTGCAATACTGTCAAAGAGGAACGTAAATAATGTGATAAAAAGTGGTGTGTCAAAAAAAGATTTCTTCAGGAACAGTGAATGACATTTCACCCACCCTTAATGTTTTGTAATGCAGATGCTGCTAAGTATAATAGCCACATTATAATCATACTGGCACCCACAACATGCTAAACGTACATCCTGCGGCATTAGTAACTGAATTGGTTAAGGTAGGTGATTTTGTATAACCCCTGTTTACAAGAAATAAAATTCAGTTTGTTTCATTTTTAAAGACCAATTTGTTATTTTAAATGGTTTGTTTTAATGAGTAATCCTGTATTTGCTGTGGAGCATGGCTGTGGATCCTGAAAGAGGATGAAAAGCATAACTTCTAGCTCAGGTTGCAGCTTGCTCTTAGTTACCTCAGCCCAAAATAGGCTGAGTCATGAGTGTGCAGCTCTGTATGTTGTGCTCAAACATTGTGATAAAATCATTGATGACAGTAAAGTGCTTAACACAGGAAGCAAAGGAATTTAATTAAAGTGAAAAAGAAAAGGTCATTATTATTATTTTACAAAAATAAAATGTAGATGGCAGTTGCAGAGTTGAACCATTAGAGGGCTAAATTTGAACCTGTACATGAAAGAAACTGGTTTATCTGACCTTTTATGTATTTATTTAAGGGTTTAAGGACATGTTTTTACACAATGGTTACATTCACACAACAAGAGGTTAGTATTTCAGTATTTTCCATTATCCTCATCATCAGTGGAGGGGAAATTAGTATTTCCAGTTTGCCTGACGTACATGTTTTTGGACTGTGGGTGGATACTGGAGCCCCTGGAGGAAGCCCACACAGGGAGAACATGCAAACTGCACACAAAGTACCCAGGCCACCCTGCCTGGGAATCAAACCCCAAACCCTCTTGCTTTACCCACTGTGCCGCCCCAGCACGGACCTAAAACTTGTGATTTTCCCATATGACGCACATCATTCAAGGAAAAAAACCAAGCACCAACACATCTTTGTGGAGTAGCTTGCGATAAAAGGACTTTATTAGTTCAAATACACCAAAGAAGAGGCAATCACTTTATGACAAATACACAGAAAAGACAGTGAACACAAAAGATGATAGACAAAGGGATGGATAGCTGAGTTAAGATAGGGGTCCATATACATGAAAGCATACACTCCCAAAAAAAGGAAAAGGCTCCTCCGTCAGATTAAGCATTCATTCCCAATGGTATAGTGGTAGGTGAAGACAGGAAAGGATGTAAGCTTGTGCACTTGTATAAAATGTTACCTTATTTCACATGCCTGGCATTGCCAACTTAAAGAACATCATTTGTCCAGTGATACTGAAGGGGGGGAAGCTAGATATCAGATTTTTTTTATTTCTTTTTTTGCTTAGAGTCATGTACATTTCAAGAACAAAGAGAACATTACTATCCATAGTATACAGCAGGCAATTGCACTAAAGGCTAAAACGGGACACTGTGTAGCAGTATTGAGACACAGGGCAATTTGTATTTCTGCATTAGATGCTTGTATGGCACATTTTGGTCCATGTTAGTGCTTTCATGTCATGTCGTAACACATCCCCAAATATATACACACGCGGTGGGATGAATACATGTATACATGTAGGGATCTGCCGTATTTCTCGTTTGCTTTAGAGGTTGTTTTCCTTACATCAGGCCAGTGTGTGTGTGTGTGTGTGTGTGTTTATAAGAAATAATCGGGGGTGCGGCGGGTAACGTGAGGCTCTCCACGCCGAGGTGCAGGATCAAACTGAAGGCTGAAAGGGAGGATATAAGCAGTTAGAAAAGCTAAGCCAAGAATGTTGTAAACGTCAAAGTTTAACACAAACTTACAAGACTAGACACTCATAACAGAACTGTGCTTAACATAAGGCATGATACATTTGTAATTAAATGTTTTCTTTCCCTGTTGACTTGTAAAGATTTACATACGAACGATCGCGTCGGTTGCAAATACTTACAAGGAATATTTAAGAGTGTCATCCAGTTCCATGATGGCAGCCTGGTTGCCACAGCGATAGCAGTAGTTTGGTGCACTAAAGATGGTGACAACGTTCCTATCATGACACCAGTTGTATCCCTAAAGGACAAGAGAGACGGTTCGATTGTAGCATCTCAAAATACATGCATGACAATGCAAAGGTGTTTTCTAAATCCTCTCCTTTTTTTCCCCCCAAACTTGAAATTAACACAGAAAAATGCTCCTCACCTCCATAACAAGCTGATGGGCACGGGAGACCAGGGTTAGGCCGTTGGCATGGTTGAAAGTTTCAGAGATATCCTGTCCAAAGGTGTAACCAGCACCTCTGGGAGAGATTCCCCAGCCACCACGGTCATCGGGGTCTGACCAGAGCAAGTCGCACATCGGCCCCTGAAACACACCAGCAAGCAGTAAGACTGGCTGAAATGATCAGAGTGGTAGATTTAAAAAATAATAAAAGAATAAAATAACCACAATTCTTATTTTTGGGGGAGTACTTATATGCAGTATAGTGCTCTCGGTAGTAGTTTATTGCCATTCCAGCACAGTTTGTTACATATATACATATATAGCTGAAAATAAGGTAAAGGATAGATTTACACCTTAAAAGTGACCTTTTAACTTTAGATAATCGAAGAAGTCTAGAATCTTCTTAGGTGGGTTTCTTTGAAAGAGTTACAGAGCTATTAACAGCTGTCAAAAAGCAGACATGACAAAGCGAATGCTAGACATGGCATCAATCGAATCTCAAATGCAGTCTCAGAACAGGAACAACAAACTAACAGCTAGACTAGACATTACAGCTAGCATTCATTGAACTGAACATGCATCTTTTTTTTTTTTCATGCTAAATATATTTTTCTACAAACAGTTTTAACATTATAACGGCACTGCATCACTACTAGACAATCGTAGCATGTGTGGTCGCTGTCTGATGAATGTGCATGCCTATTTTCCAGTGTTTTTATTTTTCTACACATGTGCGAGTACAGAAACCGAACTCTACTGAGGTAGGGTCAATATGCACGTTTACAAGTCAAATATTAGCTCAGTGAGGCAGTAAAAATGTTATTATACAGACTCCTGGGTGGTGAGAGCTGTAACTATGATCAGCATCACTTCTACTGCTTAAACTCCAGCTGCACATGGGAATGAAATTATTCTAAAAGGTTTCATGCTCGTGTAGCTCGCTCGTGATCCTAATTATCAGGAGTAATAAAATAGCGTGATGAACATCTGTCCTGTCTCTGGAATAGGAGAAAAATTCGTGCACCGACCTCATGTGGCACCTCCTGGAGACGATCTAGAGCTCGAATGTGATCCAGTGTGTCTATGGATGGAGACAAACCACCATGCAGACAGAAGATCTACCGAACAAAAAAAAACACCAACGATTAGTCAGAACTTTTGGTACATGAAAAAGAAATGTAAGACGTTTGTGGTTTTTTTTTTTTGTTTAGAGGGGGCGTATTAACCTGTCCATCAACCAGGGCTGTAAGGGGTAGATAGTCAAAGAGGTCTGTGAAGTATTTCCACACGTTTGCGTTGCCGTATTTCCTCAAGCACTCATCGTAGAAGCCGTACACCTGTGTAATCTGTCTGCTCTCGTGGTTCCCACGCAATATCGTGATGCGCTCTGGGAAACGGACCTGTCGGTTAAGAAACAGAGTTAACACTCAGAACCACAAATGTAACGTCCAGACGTGTAAGCATTACTGTGTCCTGCAAAATACCTTTAGTGCAACGAGCAGGGTGACTGTTTCCACTGAGTAGTAGCCTCTGTCTACGTAGTCGCCCATAAACAGGTAGTTTGTGTCAGGAGACTTCCCTCCGATTCTGAACAGCTCCATGAGGTCGTGGAATTGGCCGTGCACGTCGCCACAAACCGTGACGGGGCAGCGCACATCCTGCACGTTAGACTCCTTAGTCAGGATCTCTTTAGCCTGTGCGGAAATAAAACGAATACGATCAATCATGCTGTAGGGAAACAGAATCTAATAATGAGATATCAGTTACATCTACAGCACTAAAGCACCGACAGGCCATCACACTGTAGTAGGTATTCTAGGCATCAAGCCATCAACGTTATGATGAATCAGAATGTACTTTCCGAGACGGGTAGCTGAGTGCAAGGTAATACGTTCTGTTTCACTCCCCATCATTCATGTCAGGCAGAACTTAAAAGTACCAGTTGTTCTGCGAACCTCGTTCTCAGTGCCGACCAAACAAAGCCTGATTATTTCCTGATGCATTAATGAAAACCGTTTTGCACACACACACACAAAACATGTGTTGCAAACTCTCAACACGGTGTTACTGAGCCCAAACGACCTTTGCGAAACTCTCAAATCAAATCAATATTGGCTGCAAGTACGACCCCCTGCGTCACCATGGAGACAATTCAAGGGTTTCCATGGAGACCTCGCCTCTGCAGTCCTGTTCCTCTTTCCCACCCTTCCCTCATTTAACACAGTAAATAGGACATTACAGCAGGTGCCACGGACAGCCGGAGCCCAAGCGTAGCCTCTCAGAGCCATGATCTTTTCTGATAAACCATATACGCTAAATGATTTGAGAGCCAAATGATTCCAAGCTCCCGGCATGTTTAAAAAAATGAATGAAATGATGTAAATAACAAATAAATGAATAAATAATGAATGCCATGTCTGGGATTTTGGCAACAGTCCTGAATTCAGAATTCGGGTCTGAGGAAAGAACAGGACTTCTTACAGAGGCAGTGATTATCAACAGGGTGTCTTTCTTTGCTACAGTTTTCTGGCCTACACT
The DNA here is from genome assembly GCA_028566355.1 of Doras micropoeus. NCBI lineage: Eukaryota > Metazoa > Chordata > Actinopteri > Siluriformes > Doradidae > Doras > Doras micropoeus. Next base: position 3,215,552 of record JAOUQY010000009.1, on the reverse strand, counting down.
TCTAAGGCTTCTGCATGCATGTGTTCCAATTAAGCTGGCTGATAGGATGATGTAGTCAGAGATCCGTGATGTCTGATATAATTGCCGCGAATCCACGACAGACGTGTTGCTCATTTTAAACAGCTAGTAAAACACACCATCATCACATATGTATTTACAGTTAACGTATCCTACAGCTAAGGAAAACCGACCCAAAACATTTGTTTATGACATCCTCGGTCATTACAAATCGAACAATGACACTTTTTAATATTTAATTTGTTGATCAAAGTACAACAAACTGAATACTGCTGAGTCGCAGATTTTTCTCTGTATTGACGCCGATGGGGGAGGTGAAACGATCAGACTAAAGTACAAGGTTTTATAGTTTTAAAGCCAGGTGTAGCTCAAAAAAAAAAAAGCAGCTCATGAATAGGTTTGTACATTCAGACGCACCTTCTGAAACGTGCATGGCATGACTGCCGTGAATAATGAGAAAGTAGTTACTGTGACAACCCTGCTGTAAACTTCCTTATACATTTTGACTGACAGGGCAGGGCCTGTCTGAAGGGAGGTTAAATGTTTTTCAATAAGAATGTTCCAATTCTTCAATCGCCTAAAAAAGTGGAAGTAGACAAGCTGTTTGAGGTTTCAACTGTAACACAGAACCAGTATGCAAGCAAAATACACTCTTCCTAATATATAGTTAAACTCTTCAATTTAATAAAGTAGTTCGAGGATTAAAAAGAAATCAATCAGGCACGTTATTCGGACACGGCAGTTCCAAAACACACATCGTTTAGGGTTTGTGTGTGTGAGATAATCTCTCAGTAGTCACTCTGTAATTATGTCTGTAACAAAAGATACAGTATTCTGCATTTTTCAGTCGGTCAAACCGTAATACATTTCCTCCCACTTTAATTGATGGGGAAATGTGAACTCGCATGCTGATGAGCAGGCTTAATTAGTAAAGGCAGACAGCGAACCACCCCTGAAATGCCATTAGCATCTCGAACGCTTCTCCACCCACAATTTTCATCTTGCAATGTGGACCAGTCGCAACGAACCGAGATGAGAAGACAAGCCAAGCCAAGTGCGTGTTCGTATGCTGTTGATTAGGTGCTAGCTGGACAAAAAGAAAAATTATACGCTACCTATTTTATATTTTAGGAATGAGTGCCTAACATAATTTAAGAGTCTACCGTTTAAAGTGTTTACAGAACACCACTCTCTTTCTTATACATCAGATTTTTCCCTGTTACAACGGAGGACCCGTTACTTTTAAATACTCCGCCACATCTGACCCGAGAAACCCCTTTTAAGCTTCAACCCTTTGATTTTTAATAACATGCAAATATCAAAAGCGCTTGAAGCGAGATAAAAGGCTGAACAGTGTTACAAAATCAGTGTCAGCTGATTTAGGGCTGCTTATTTATTACACACCGGGCCAACCTGCCCTGCTTTACAGCACACTTCATCATCAGATAAGTTCATTTCAAATCACAGCACACCATCCCCAACCTTAACACGACGCCTTTGGGGTCATCAGCGATTACTCAATAACCTAAATGGCTGAAAGTGTGTGTATGACGTCATGCTGATTGGCCAGACATGGTTAGCTGGAAAACAAAGTAGCTTGAAAACATTGTTTTCTTACAGTAACCTACAAAACGTCACCACAATAGTTATATAACATAAACATATTCAACAACAACAACAAAAAAAACAGACACACATCATGATTTAAAAACTAACAATAAATAACGTTACCTAGTCTATAAAAAGTTTGCGTGTCACGGCGATGACGTCATTTTTGCGCGGCTAGTCCATGCTAGCTAATTAACTACTTCGATAACACTGCGGCTAAAAACAACCCAACATGTATATATACTTGTAGGTAACGTTAGAGAATAATCTGACATTTTATTTTATTTATTTATTTAGCATATACTCCCCTGAAGGCCATGTTATAATTAAAACGTCGAATCTGGAGGGAAAGAAATCCCAGAAAGCGCACCCGGGTTAGTTCCAGGTTAACAGTAACCCGACTAGCGCTAGCTGACTGGAAGCGAGCAGCTAGTGGGGCTGTGGCTCACTAATCAGCCATGTTCTATTTTCAGACGTTAGCTAGCTGGCTAACAAACCAGCAAACTGCGCTGTTAGCCGAATTAGCCAGATTCACTGAAAAAAACCAGCAATCCGCTGTAACAACTAAATGTTTCCTACTCATAATGATCGCCCAAAAACCCGTCCTGATTATTAAATAATCACCACGAGCAACGTGTGTGTCCAACCGAGCAGCATTTCAGAGCAATCCTTTATACGTAGTTAGGTTAGGTTAGCAGCGTTAGCAGGCTAGTGCTAGCTCCAGCGGCTTACCTTCTCGCACAGCGTCCTCACTTGGTTCTCGGAGAGCTGCTTGCACTCGTTCAGCTGTTCTACCCATTGGTCTAACTCTTTAGTAAACGCTTTATCGTCCATTCTGAATACGTCTTGAAGGCAGGCGCAGATTTCCTTCTTTACCTTTTAGATACTGATGGATGTTTCAGCTGGCTAAAAAACCCCCCTCGAGACCCGCGGCGCTATTTGCGTCTGGCTAACACTTAGCACGACTAGCTAAATTTTTGCTTAGCAATGCAAGATAGCTTAGCACAGCACAGTGTTTTCCGCACAGTTTTATCGTCGCGTTAAACTACGCGCTCACGGCTGGGAAACTGGTCACTCCGAACGTTTAAATGGTTTTCACGCGTTCTGGTGTCAGTCTGCTAAGAAAGCCGCGTGGCAAACCCAGCAGATCGTCGTTAGTGAGCTCCGGGGGATTCGCTTTAATTCGGCCGACCTTTCCGACAGAAAGCCGCTGCGTAATGGCCGCTCCGCGTCCGCCTCATATCGACGTCATCACAAAGGCATCCGCGGAGGCTGCACGTCGCGTCGCGCTCGAGGAACGCGTTAAAAACTCTCTACTGCCCTCGCGCGGCTGAGCGGACAAACTGAGCAGACTGAGCTTTGTTTGCTTGGGTGGGTGTGCTAATTTATGCCAACTTACTTACATGCTAATAAAGGAGGCAAAGTGACTGGTAAGGGCGACACGGTGGCTCGGTGGGTAGCACCGTCGCCTCACAGCAAGAAGG
>JAOUQY010000009.1:3195444-3205624 GCA_028566355.1 Doras micropoeus | reverse complement strand
GTAATGTTGTGTGCATTGCAATATTTTGAGCAAAACTGTGCTCTTACCCTGCTAATTGAACCTTCACACTCTGCTCTGGACCAGGCTGGTCCAATTTAGCCAGGAAACCTCCCACACTAAAATGACAGGTGTTTCAGTTTCATTGTCTAACCCCTGTAAATATGCCAGGAGCTTTTTTAAAGCCATTTGGCAAAATGGGCTAAAGATCAATCTGTACCAGAGTAAAGAAAGTAGGAATTTTGGAGGAAAAAAGAGCAGCTTGTAATCCAAACTTAACCAAACTAACTCATCTGTGAAACATGGTGGTGTGTATGGCTACGAAAAGAACTTTATTTATTATGTGGTTGTACACAGCAGCTGCAGAGTGAATTCTGAGTAAGTTTTATAGAAACATCAGCTCAGATCCAACCAGATGCTTCAGAACACAGTGGATTTAATTTCACCCATTAACCGTTCCTCTTACCTTCTTCTGAGTGGTTGATGTATTTCCTTTGTTCCATCATCCTTTTCAATGTTCTAGATCATGGTAAATAATTGTTTTATTACTGCAAAGAATATATAAATTATTATATGGAATAAAAGAGTAGGCAGTTCTTAAAACCTACCAGTGCGGTTTGAGTCCTCTCAGTGGATACCCCTGCTGATGACATTCTGATAGCACTCATTTGGTGCGGCGGTGTGATTTTCATAATATCGATAGACTGTGGGGACCGACAAACTTCTGTCATCCCACAAACAATTTGTGAATTTAACCTATTGTATTTCGTCAGCACTTCATTTGGCATCCCATTCTCCGATTCACTCCAAACAAGAACCTTTGATGCATCGTAAAGAAGATGTTCCATCCCAAACCAGGAAATTTTTGTAATTTCTTTATGGGATTTCAAAAAGAGGATTTTTTCTTGTAGATATCTGCATATAATGGACAGATGCTCAGCTTTGCCTACGTCAAACGTGCCTGGCAGCCGATCTGCCGGCGTTTCAATAAACGTCATCACTAAATCATGTGTCTTTTTCAAAATTTCCAGGTTGTCTCCTAAATTGATCATGATGGCTGTTGGTACAGATAAAAAGAAGCTCTTAACGTCAGAGGGATTTCTAAATGCAGCTTCTATTTCGAGCCTTTCCCGCTTGGTTTTCAGGTACATGTAGTACGATGTGTCTGGGGCATCTTGTAGCTGCTGGTGCAAAGTGGACACCGCACAATAGTATTCCCGCAATCTTCTGTAGTCGTCGCTGGTAAGGCACTTCTGGAAGGACGAAAACAATGATGACTGCTGCTGAAACCCAACAGTGCCCTTATAGAGTTCACCATAGAGAGAAGGATCATACCAGAGCAAACTCCTAAAGGTTGGTTTTCTTTTCAGAAAATTGACTTTGTTGTCAACAAATTGGCAGGCCTCGAATATGATCTGTAGCTCCAAGAAAGAATTTATTGCCTCAAACTTCAACTCCACAGGTGCAGGAGGATGGTCCAGATATTTTTCCAAGATTAGATTTCTTGAAATGCAGGACTGGTGGAAATAAAGCTTCTGGTCTTGTTCGAAGTTGGAGATAAAATATTGGAGCATTCTTTTGCACTTTGACTGCAGGGGACCAAGTTCTGTCAAGGAAACGGCATGGTCAGCCAATTTCAGGGTGTTGGAGATGTCCGTTACACTGTACTTATTCTGGAGGTATGTGGTATGTTCTTTTTCATATGTGGTTTGTTCATTTGATTTATTTATTTGACATGGCGGTGATCCATTTCCACTTGATCTGCTTTGATTCCCTAAAACCTGGGGATAGATGATCAGATTTTCCTGCAATTTATTTCCATGATTTTGTATCCAGTGATTCATGTTGGGTACACCAGAGGCAGTCTGATGTGGTTGAGTGTCCTCGTTTACCAGATGTGAATCCGGCTCATTTCTGACCGTTTCAGTAAAGGTACTGTCTGGACTCACCCTTTCCTTATTGTTTGTTCTCCTCCTCTTTGATATAGAGTTGTTAGGTTGGCTGTCTCTGTTACTTTGCTTGTGTTTGGTAGGGGCTACTGGGACATGTACAGTTTCACTCTGTCTATGTGTGCTATCAGCCAAACCGTGTCTGCTGTAGTGTCTTGTGTCATGCAATTGCTGTTTGTGAGCTGTGCTATCTAAAGTTATCCATGCCATTGGAACATGAGCCTCAGTTCCTGAGTTATTGACTGTGTCCTGTTTTTTGACAGTGAATTCAAATTTGGTTAAATAGTCTCTCAATTTTGAAATGATCTGCGTATCTGAAGCAGTTGGAAGGCTATTTTTGTCTTGTCCTTGCCAGGCTGAATCCACATTGTCCTTTATCACAGCAAGGTCTTCTTGTGCATCTTTAATGATTTTGCTGTGGAAATCTGATGTTGCTTCGACAAGGGAGTTCATTATCCCAGTGCTTTTAGTATCCTGTAGAGAAGGTTGGCACTGAGAACCTGAAGCTAGCTCAGAAAGATGACTTGTGTTCTCTGTGAAGATCCCTGCAAAATTGTTCGTGGCACCTTTCAGGGCTTTTAAGCAGTTCTCGTCTGCACTTGACGTCTCTGTGCTCTTTACGTTATTGTATAATTCTTTGTCTTGAAGAATGGCATTTTTATGGGTCTCCTCTGATTTGTTAGTGCTCGTTAAACCAGTACCAGATTCGTCCACAGCACTGTCACTGAGAATCCCGGCCTCGGATTGTGTGTTGATCTCATTATTCATTACTCTAGGTGAATCTGGAGTCATGGCTGTGTTGGCTTTGGTGGTGCAGCTGCTGATCACATTACCTGAGGTTATATCACTAGGGATACTTGAGACACTGGGAACAGGGCTACTTGTGTCCTCATAGGCTCCGGTGTTGTAATCAGGTGAAATCTCTTTAGTGTCCTCCTGAGAATGCTTTTTCTGTATCACTGCCTCTTCTTTGTGTTCTGCTTCTGCACTACTTGACTCATTAGTTGACTCATTACAGCCAGAACATGTGACCAGAGAGGATTTTTCTTGATAACTGGTGTTGTTATTGTTCGTTCCACTAACTATTTCCATTTCCTCAATTATTACTGGATCTTTACAATCTAAAGTGATGTTACTGATATCATTATGGTTTGAAATCTTTGAAACATCATGACAGAAAATTTCTGTTGATTGTTGGGCAGGATTAATGCACTGATCTTTTGTTTGAGAGAGCTCATCACCATGTACAGTCTTATTTTCAGTGTCCACACAGGAAGTCTGTTCAGGTGAAATGGTAGTGGCCTTGTCATTCTGACTGGACCCGTTGGTCAGAAGTTTGCCATGGCTTTGAGGACCAGGCGGTGACTGAGATGAAACAGCTGTATTAAGGTGTGAATCACAATCTTTGTCAACATCATTAGCTGTCTTGGTACATGAAAGGGCATTCGACGAATCGGAAGTCAAGTTGCTATGTGAAGTTTGACCAGTTTGACTCATGTTTAAGGCTAGTTTTGTTTTGCATTTTCTCTTAGCTGTCAGCAAGTGACGCTTCCTAACATGCTTTGTCTTCATCTGAACACGAAATGGCAACGGGCCTGAAGTTCTTTTACTCAATGCACTGGAGGTTGAGCTTTTTCTGCACGGAACCTTTGAACGTTTCTGTCTAAGGCTTTTACAGTTTGCAGTGAAGCTTTTTTCATTGTACCTCTGTGCCAAGAGTTTAATCAATTCAGCATTATTGTTTCCTGTTCCTTTTCCTCCATCACTGCATGAGAATAGTGCTTCTGGTTTACATTTCAAATCTCCATTGAGACGAGCTGTGTAGCTGTTGTTTAGCCTATTTACATGGACAACGGCTGCTAGCTTCCGGCCAAGGCATCTCAGTTTTGAGAATCGTTCAGAAAGTGTAAGTCTTTCTGGGGATGTCTGGCTCGATTTGATTTTAACTATAAGCTGGAGGTCTTCTTCCCTTGACACTGGTTCATTAACATGGCTGTCTGGAAGATTGATGACAGGGGTTTTGTCCAGACCTTTTGGCCTGAGATAAGATTTGTTGGAGAAAAGATTTGCTCCATTTGAATTGGGCAACAGCTGATCTAGCTGTAATCGTTTATATAATGAATTGTAAATAGTGTTGTGTTGTTGTGCTTCTCCCCTCTCAACCTCTATAGAAATATCAGAATTTGTATCAGATTTGGAATGACTCAGTGCTTCCCTGTCTGGTTTTTCAGTACTACTTTGACTATCCTGTTCTGGCTCCATTGCAGTAGCGTAGGAGCAGTTGTATTCTGGTACATCAGTGGCAGAGATGTCAACACAATTTGCCACTTCCATGGCTATTATGTGTTGCTCCAATTCAGGGCAGCCTTCTACGGTATTACTTAGTGTAGGCTTATATGCAAAGGACGTTTCTGGACTTGTGGGAATCTCAGTTTCATGGACAATTTGGTCATTTATCTCAACGTGTACTGAAGGGCATACATTCTGTGCAAAATTATGTGTACTATCTAAAGTTCTGCTCTTTTCTGAAGGATCTGATTGCATGGTACCCTGCAGAGTGAACATCTCTGAAATCTGTTCTTTTTCATTTACACACTGAACTACACCTCCATTTTCAGGCTCAGTCTGAGAATCCAAAGAAGGATCCCGCTCTTTTTCCTGCACACTGTTTTCTTCTGGCCTACAAACATCCTGGCTCAAAGTATCATTGTCTGTATTTGGCATACCTACTTTATTTCTCTCAGTGTCCACCAGAGCTGTTGTGGGTGTCAAATTAGAAACATTGGCACTTACTGAATGTCTCGTATGGGACTGATTCACTTCACATGGGTTCCCTTTTGTCATTAAAGGGGAATGTTGCATTGTGGATGGGCAGACATCGTTGTTTTGTGGTTCTGTATGAGACAAACTAAATGTGGTTGCTGTCTCTGGGTCTTTTTCAAAAAGTAGCCCCTGTTTATACCTTTGATGATGCATCTCATAGAAATGTATGCGGTCAATCAATAACTGTTTCTGCTCTGGAGTCATATTTTCTTTGGACCATATTTTTCTGTGCCTCTCCTCCACTGTCATCTTGAAATATGGAGCATATTTCTGAAATTTCATTTTAAATAATTTAATTGAAGGCATAGTTTCAGTCTTTGGTTGTGCAGTGGGATTGGATTTGCTTGGACCATCAAGTGAGGGTTTAGGGAACCTGCCCTCTTTGTGTTCCTGATCCAGTTCCACTGTCTGTTTTTCACAAGATAAAGTGAATTCATTCTCTTCTTTTGGGTTTTGTGAGTGTGCCTGAAGCCCTTGTTCCTCACACTCTGGAAGGCTAGATGCGCTTTTTTCTTCTGAGCTTTTCTGCTGTGTGTTTGTTTCGTGCCTGGATAACCTTGGGTCTTTAACCAGACGGGATGAATAAACTATGGTGGAGATTTTTTCTGCTGAGATTTGAGGTAATACCTCCAAGGTGTCTGTGTTTCCTCCATAGATACTTCTGGTGCTCGGATTGTGTATATCTGAAAGGAATGCAGGTTTTTCCATATAGCTTTGCCACGGAATGCCATTGTTGTAATATAGTAGTGAAGGATTGACATATTCTGCTGTATGATAATAAGGAATATACGGCTGCTGAGAGATAAAAGAAGGAGGTGTTTGCTGATCGTTGTACTGAAATGGAGTAGCATCTACTCCATTAGCCTCTGTTCTTGGAGTTTGTGACTGGTACTCCGTGCCTGGGCAGCCTTGTGTTGCAAAACGTTTGAATGTCACTGTGGCATTCTCTCCTTTGCCTGTTCTCTTAGCCACAGTGCAGCCTTTCAAATGCTCTAGAGGGCCTGCCAGGGTAGATTGGAAAAAATCAGAGCTTTATTAAAATCCAGATGTGTGTCATCACAGACGATTCTGAATAAACAAATGAAAGAATTGTTGTTTAATGAATTAGGGCATTCTTATTGAGTTAGTTTATCTGAAAATATATTTGTTATGGAGTGCTGTATCATACCAGGCATAAGGCCAGCAGAAGGTTTAGTGGGTGAAACAGGTGGACTTATTGACGTTGGTGTTGTAGCACCAATGGCTGGAGCAAAAGAAATCACAGCATATGGCAAACATTGCCTTGGACGTTTGTTGAGTTCCTGGTTTTCATCGTAGTCAAATAGAAACACCTGCAAGAACCAAACAGCAACAATATCATCAAAACTCTTTGCAATTTTATTTTCAAACCACCATGTTGCTGAATTCCTTAGATCTAACTGTTGTGTAGGTGTTTATTATTTTTCTGTAACATTAGCTCTGACAAGACTTCAAATTACAGGATTATATTAAATGTGCTCCGTCTAATGTTATTATGTCTTTAGTAACAGCTAGGAGCTTGTATGATGGCGTGTATAACGGAAACATATATGATATGGTCAAGGTTTCTGTAAGGAGACATTCATGGAAGGGTTATGCAGTGTTGGCACTTTGTAACAGTCCATTTCCTCACCGCAGGACAGCTTCTGTTTAACAGTAACGTTTTTTTTTTCTTAGTAATGTCAAAAGAAACAGAAATAAGATATTGAAAATGGGGAACTACTGTTTATAGCTGCTATAACATAAGTAATAACAGGAACTAACTTGTTTCATGCATAATATGACTGATGTCTCATTGTTTAATGAATAAAAATGTAAGCGTTTGGTGAACTGCTGTGATATAAGTGGAATTAGAGAGATGATAGATCACTTCATTAATCCCAGAGGAAAATTTGTGGGGTGTTTTTTTTTTTCTGATAGATTGAATTAAACTCTGGGGTGCGCCATTACGGTGGCATCATACCACTCCATCTTTGATTATCTTCCTATAACATCATTCCTTGTCATGTTTTATTCATACTCATCACTCTGTGTCATTACTAAACATACCAATGAGCCCAAAACTTGCTGGGAAAAACTGTCGCGATAAGAAACGGCATCTTTTGCCATGTGACAGTCAAAGCCAACTGTAGGGTCTACAGTTCTGTTCCACTCCAAACTTGGTGTGACTTTTTTCACCTTTCCAAAGAGCACCTGCAAATAGTGTTGTGTAAATATTAAAACAAAACTTTAAAAGCATCAGTTAATAACATGTAAACTACTACATGTCAAAACAATTCAGAAAAGCAGAACAGACTGAATGACTTAAACTGACCTTGAAAACAATCAAATTTTTCCCACTACATGTGCCTGCAGTTGCATGCTTCAGAGCCACATCAACATACTTAAACAAATAAACCCCATGGGAAGGCTTTCCCAAAGAATACTGGTCCTGGCTCCCAGTCCTTAGTCCATACTGGTAAATTTGACTTGTTGCTTCGTAAGATGCTACCAAGAAGCAAAATCGTTCTTCCATTTCTCTCACATGTCTACCTTTTGTACGCATCTCTGACCTGCAAGCGACAAATCACCAATAAAGTCAAACAGGTAGAAAAACGAGTTGTTAATGAATGGTTTGTATATACTATTACTTCTGGATTCCCTTACCTTTTTTCTGAGAGTTCCTTAAGAAACCCATCGTTGTGCACTAATTTTACATCTTTCCACAGCCAGGTGTTAGAATGCTCCTTCCTCATGTCTAATCTGGATTCTCTCAGTTTAGACTGAATGAGAATATAATCGCGGCCGTCTTCTGGACAGGGCTCCAGGAGAACTGTTTAAGAGGGTATCATTAAAAAAAAAAAAAGCACATTTAAAACTCACAAACCATGACTGAGACAATGTAATGAATACATGTTCGTTCTTCTCAAAAAGACTACTAATATGTGTTGTGTATTTCGGGTGAGTTGGAAAAACCTTGTCCAGACACCCGCTTCTTCCTGGGTATGGTGAAGTTCCTCAACGCCACGGTTCCTACTGGCTTACATGAGTTAGGTGTGGAAATCTCACCGGACCCTTTCCTTCCTCGTACTTCCATACTTGCTTAGTGCAGAATATGACCCTGCAAAAAAGCAATTCTGTATGTCACTGGCTCCTGACACATGAAAGCGCTATTGTACTTGTGAACACTGCATGACATTTCTTTTACAGTTAAAAAAAAAAAGGGCTCCTGCTAATGTGTGAAAAACTACTCAGTTGTGTTGTAGAAGTGTTACTTGCTGGCTTTGTTAGAGCAACACAGTTTGAATTGTCATCTGAAATGACTGGGTACATCATTAACACACACACACACACACTTGTCACACCTGTCTCTACATTTCCAGTACAATTGTGAATAGGCAAATAATCACAAAACAATTCAACTGATCTGGCTAAAGACATTACGACTGTCTTTTTGGCCAAGGTCAATTTGTCCATTAGTAATTATTTCCAGTCTTATCATTTGTTTCCTCTAAATCGTGAAGCCCACTGCTTCCTGAGTCGGCTCCCATATTGTTCCCGTACGTCTCTGTGTAATTTACAATTACTTCAAAAACAAATCTCACCAAGCTTCATGTCAGCGAAGGTCCTTGCCACACAGTTGTCCTAGTTATGGCAAGTTTTTTAATGTTGCACTCCTCTTTAAAACTGACCTTTGATTACTCTCTGCAGATAAGCATTTGAACTTCCATTTGCTCTGTTTGAATCGTGTGAGAGACGGCATGACTAAAAACATGTAATACTTTTTAAAACCGTGTTTCTTTCAAACTGACTACAGCAACAAATAATCTTAAAGGTGCCGTTGTAGTATGTATGATGTCTGTCTAAGCTATCGACACACACATAGAGAGTATAAACGGTTGGTTAAGGCAAAGTGTTAGTACTCTACCATGAGATGAAATAAGATGTGGAAATAACAGATATGGATCTCTGTGCAAGATACTCTGTGGAAACACTGCATGATCAAGTATAGAAATACAGGTCTCACTGACGTACGGAGAAAAGCAAACGCTTTAAACGGTTTCTCTTTGTTTTTGTACATGCACTAGAATTACATACAGTACACATTCAGAGATGTTACAGTGACCGGTGGAAGGATTAGAGAAAGTAACGTTAGGAGTTAAGTACTGAAAGCAGACAACATTTGGTGAATTCAAAATCATTTCAAATCTGCATATCGTTACTGAAATCTACCTCAGCTGAACACATCAAAAGCTATCAGTTTCAGACAACTCATTTCTGTCAAATATAATCCGTTACGATAAAGGTTTTGTGTACTCACCATTTTAGAAAACGTGCTTAAGGATGTAAGCGTGTGTGTGTGTGTGATGTGCCTTGGTAGGGAACTGTGCAGTTTGTCACTTTAGTTTGAGGAACATCAAGTGAGACACGCCAAAAAGGAAATCGCTTGACCTCAAACTGTGAAGAGCTAAGGCACAGGAAATTACCCAGCACTGCTAGCATTAAAAAACATAGGCTGGGCTTCTTTAGTGCAACAGCAACATGTCGTGGAACAGAATTAGCTGTGATGGGGCCCCTGAAACAAAAGAACAATGTCTATTTTCTTGGAAACTTCTCTTAACACGAGTAAACGATAAATGTTCAAGAAAACCATTGATAGCGCTTCCTCGCATATGACCTTCAGCACTAATTTGCTAGGATGCAAATGAAAAGCAAATTTGTTCTTTTATTGGTAAAGGTCATACAGCAGCGAAGGTCAGCGTCCATGTTAATACGATAAAATATGAAAATACTTCAGAAGCACGGTTTGTGGGCTGTAGGAGCTACAATGTGTTGAGGCAGTATGCGCCTATCATGAACATGTGAATATTAGCAGTGTAACAGGAAGTGGGGTCTGGTGAAACACATGCATCAACTGACCTCAGGCAGAAGAAAGGCTATCCTTACACAATCTAAGACTGCAGCTTCGTCATTACCACTTCCTCTTTCTGTCAGTTTAATTATTGCCTCAGATAACAGATAACAAAACTTGTTCACTTAAAGTCTTTATGAAACAAATGCATGAAATTAGCCAAGGAAACATTAGGTTCTTTAGTTAAATCGGTGAATAATGATAATGATAATGATTACAGCTTTCAGTTTCAGGTTCTTCCTCCAAAGTCTTAACATGATACCAAAGCTACTTTTGTAAAGCACTCATAATGATCATTTCTGACTATTACTGAGAAGCACTTGACTTGGGCTAGAATCTGAGTGCCAGAAGGAATTTTCAATAACAGAAACTCTGACTGTATTTCAAATACATACTCTTTCTTCCCCACTGCAGTCAGACTCTTAAACCAACCGCATAAATAGGATACCTACATATGTTTACATGACACTGTGACTTTTGAATGTAGCACATCGTTCACTTT
>JAOUQY010000009.1:3065623-3077697 GCA_028566355.1 Doras micropoeus | reverse complement strand
TTGCCAAGAAGCATTGTTACAACAAAGAAATAATCTACCAAACACAAATGTCCTTACTTTTTGTGCTATGTTTATATTTAATGTTAACACTTTGATGTGACATGCCCTCTTGCCAAGTATGTCTTGGTTTTAAGATGGGTGAATGTCTTTTTTTATATAGACTGTCATTGTTATAATAGGATTATGCAGTACGGCAGTGCAAAAAAAACTAATTGGAGGTAACCTTACAGTTAAGAGTTGCATTAAAGGCATATTTATACTAACTTTCAGTAAATGCTGTACCCTGATCAGGGTCACGGTGGCTCTGGAGGCTATCCTGGGAATACCGAGAATGAGGCAGGCATATACCCCGGATGAGCCTCCAGTCCATTACAGCATTAAAGTCCCACTGGATATTTTCACACATATTCCCAAAGACAGTAAATTAAGGAAAAATGTTACGCAATTCCTCTTTAAATAATTAAAGTAGATGTGACTGAAACTGAGTTGAAAATGTTCTCTTTTCATAAATGTTCATTATATACAGTTTTTCCCATTGGACTTTCACAGCTGCAGGCCTTGATTAAATGTTTAGTGGGCCAGTTGTGTGTGAGCTAAGCATATTCTTAGTCATGCTACTCTGTTCTATGTCTGAGCCATTTGGGGAAAGACTTGAACTGGAGAACACTCTGTACTTCTTCCAGAGCATTAATAATTACCACAGTTTTATCCCTGCACTTTTCTGACATGCTATATTTCAGGGACTTTTTTATCATTTATTTTTTTAAATATTGCATCTTCATAATGTCGCTAGGATCACTTAGCAGAGGAAGCTAAGGAAATGGAGTATTATTAAGCACAGGGAGCATTGGGTGAAGCTGTATTGCTTTTTTGTGAGATATCTTGTTTCTGGTTGTTACAAGTATTTTAGTTTTAACCCTAAACTGTGTAGGTCGTTGCTATAGTCTGCCATTTTGCCGTTATGGCATGGCTTCTTATTCAGTTATTGATTTTTATAGCATATTATTCAATAGGTACTATGAATTATTAAGTAACTACAGGGAAACTGAGTCTGGACCCAGAAACTTAGCCTCTAAGAGGTTAATGAGTAGAAAAAACAGAACATCAGAAGGTTGTTAATATGGGAAATTAATGTTAATTGAAAAAAGATGCAGATTTTACTCCAGGAATATTTATTTTATTGTTACATTTTCATTCTGGCATACACATAATGGAAATTACCCAAAATGTAAAGTATTACAATGACAATTACCATTAATCCTAAGCTTAACCTTTTCTTATAAATTGCATGAGTGATGTACAGTTGTGAAATCATATTGTTTGTATGACATAAGGGTATAAGGTGGAAATTTAACATAAAGTGAATTGAAGATCACCTTCACAACTTTAACTGACTAAATATTTTAGGCTTTACATGGCAAGCCGTGGCATAAATAATTAAGGCTGATATAGCAATTACATACATTACAGGCATTACATGCATTCTTTAGTTACTGAATCCTCTGTGGTGGCAAATGTGGCCCGCTGTAGAAATGAGGAAGGGACACTAACAGTACAGGACTGGATCAATTGGTTGAAATTCCCAGCAGTCATGTGAACAAGCATTTCAATTGACTACTTCATATACATGACCACTTGGGCAAAGCTAGTTTAATACAGTTCTATTGTGTCCGTTTCTTTTTTTAAACTTAATGTTAAATATAATGGTCATTTGATTTTCTGACATGTCTGAGTATTGCATTATTTAGGATAGTAGGGCACATTTCATCAAGGGAGTTGCTTCAAATGTGTTTCTGCTTGAATTTAATTAACAGTATGACCATTAATGAAAATTGACACTGGTATGATGTACATTTCCTGTATGAAGCCTATAGTTCATATAAGATGTAATTTGATTGCGTTTTAGTGAATAATTACTTGTTTTTCGAATCATTGTAGCATTTTTTGAGGATTAAGATATGTAACAGTGATTTATTCCCTTTGTGTCTTTCATTAGATTCTATTACATTCTTTAGTGCTGGAGTTGGTCAGCTATTATGTCCTATGTAGATTGCATTTAGTTTACAGGTAGTAATAGTATGATTACATTATGATTTGAATCATAGACCAGTAATTGAATCTTTTTTTATTGAATATTAATCTAAATATCCAGCTGGCACATCACTTCCTTTGCAAATATGTTATGATATTTTAATCAGATGGGTGAAGCTTTAGTAAATACTGTACATTGAGTTATATATGCAATACATTTTTTTTTACATCTCTCTGTGCTAAACCGTGGATCAATGAGACACTGAGAAATATTTAATGAAATGGATCTTCACAAAACTTGGTACATGAATTCATTTGGGAGTATTAGAAAAGGGTATGAGAGAGGAGCTGTCCAGTAGAGCAGTGCTGAACATACACACACATATATACACACACACACACACACACACACACATACACACCCTCTGTTCTTAAAGCCACCCCTGAGGGGAGCGTGTAAAGAATGAGATAGTGTGCACCCAGCCTTAATGATAATGGGGTCGTCTTTCTAAGCCCCACTCGATCCTCAGTCGAATGACTTACTTCCTGCCTGGGCTCCATTACATACACATCTGGGCAATGGGTGCTGTGTGTGTGTGTGTGTGTATCTGTCAGGCAGAGCAGACAGGGTCGCTGTGGGAGACGGATTAGCCTGGGGTGCAGGCACCAGCCAGGCGGGCAGGCAGAGGTGAGGGCCCTTATACACACACATACACACACAAGTCTGGCCTTTTAATTTTGTCCTCTCTGAACTAGAAAAAAGCTACAGTTATTGCAAAGTCATAGCTAATGGAAGGAAAAAACACCAAACACATCTCTACTTCCCTGTTGCTAGCAGTGGGAAAGAGGACTTTACTCACAAATGCTGTCTTGTCCTGGCAATGATCTTGCTCTTAAGATGGATGATGGGTGCTCTTCTATTTAACTAAAAGCCTCTCAGTGGAGAATGCCCATCAGCTGAGAATGGCAGCTTTAATGAATTTAAGTGAGACTCATCCCTTGTTTGGTAAAAGTTACAATCCTCTCTTTTGGCAAGAAAAGGCTCTTCATTTTGTAATGCACCGATAACTTTGTCTGCCAGGCTTCTCTTATCTTTCTAGGTCAGGTCCCTCAGATTTTCTTTCTCTTCTCTCTCCTTCACCCTCTCTCTCTCTCTCTCCTTCACCCTCTCTCTCTCTCTCTCTCTCTCTCTCTCTCTCTCTGTGCACTATAAATAATTAATTCACATGACTTCCCAAATGCCACAACAAGGAAATGCATTTATTATTTTGTTATTCAAATAATTACCTCTGGTGTGTTTTTCTTTCATGTTTATTTGATGTACCTCACACCTTCTTACTGCTGTAACTATGTGTGGTCTTTCTTATTGCAAGAGCTTTTGAATCAATTCCTGAATATGAGAACATGTGTGGTATAACTCTGTATGTCTCCAGGGAGCTGGAAGTGAAGAAGAGTGCTCTGAGCATTTGCTTTAAAAACGTTTGCAAGCTGCAGATACGGTTTTGAAGAATGACAGAAAGTTAATGATCTAAAAAAGGCACGCTCCTTTAATATTCCCATTCTGCATAGTGGCAGAATGAAGGCTTGATGGTCACGCACATTCGGCAGCAGTTTCCGCCCTCGGCCTTTACGCACCGAGATTTCCCCTGACTCCCTGAAACCTTGCACGATATTATGAACTGTAGATGGTGTAAGACCTAAATTCTTTGCAGTCTTGCACTGAGAAACGTTGTATTTGAACCGACTGACAATTTTCTCATGAATTTTGGCACAAAGTGTTGAATCACGGCCCACAGGTGCAATTTACTTTTAAGCTTCCATTATTGTGAGATCACTAACAAAAATGTATATTAAATACCATGCAAATATTGGGCCTATTAAATTGTGTATACATTTTTTGTATGCCAAACTGAACTAAAAAGTCTGAAACACCTGTAAATAACCGAGTGCATTCTCAACACAGCAGATTTACATTTAATGACGCCCACAAAACTCCACAAAGTAAAGAAAAACAAGAAAATGATGACTAACCAGTGAAACAGCAGCTCCAAAGCACAGTTTGTGCTAAATAACAAATATTCTTCGTAGATTTGTATTGTGTCCTAGCCTACTGGAATGAGGACTGCGAAGAGCTCGACACCTGTATTCTGTCCCACTCATCCCATGTGAGCAAGGGATTATGAGTCTGCTAATCCCAGACAATATGTAGTACCATATTGTCATACCATGACAGGCTTGGAAAAAGCAAAGGGGATTTGTGTTTGTATGTAACTGGAATGGTATGGCACTGTGATATTGATGAGGTATTGATGAAAAAATAATGTGTTCTAAGCAGATATGAATAGCATGCAGGCTATTTGTTTGGTTCTTAGTAACTGCCTGGTCATGATCATGGTAGTTTAAGTTATCTCTTATAAGACATGATGTTGAGGAACTGTCAGAATTCACAGACTATACTGACATTGTTGGCATTTCTAACTCTGGGCTTTTTGTAGTGTATTCCAGTGTTTCTGGGGTGTAGTGGTTGGATTAATTCTGTTATTTAAGTCCATCTTAGGCCACGCCCACCTCAGGCAGATATAGATATGGATATTTGGAGCACTAAAAAGACACAGATACAGATAGCGATATTGCTTTACACACCTCATAGCTTGGTTAGCATACTAAAGAAATGTACAGACATTGTGTCAAGGATATTGCTAGACAGATTAATTTAATAATCAGATGTCCAGTGTCTGATGGAGTTGAAGTAATGAAGAATATTTAACCGCTTTGAACGTCATCTTATGGTGATATACATTTTAAATTGCATCCTGATACTTTACTGGATGTAAGGCATGTAATCTAATAGCACTGGACACCCTTCACACAACTCTAATGAGAAATGCCCTCGTTCCTTCATTGCCTGTTAGTTTAAACGAATTATATTAAAGATATGAAAAGATTTCAGTCTTTAATTAAACTCTGCTGCTTGAATTGGCAGTTGTGGCGAATAAAAAAGCTATTTATTACACACTAACCTGGTTAGGTTAACTCAAAATGGGGCTGTTTCATGAGTAGACTGATCTTTACCCTGTATTTTATGTACAGTGTTGTGTACCCTCCCCCATCCCCTGAGTCAGCAGTACAGTGTAGGTAAGATGCATGTAATTACAGGGGGTAAAAAGAGCGAACACATGCATAGTCAGTGTCAGACAAGGAGACAGGAAAGACAGGAAAGGAAATACAAGCAAATATGTTCTTCAATATTTACAAATCCAGTTCATGATATAATTGTTCAAGTAGGTTCAAAAACATTTTCCTTCATATTGTTTGTCCTCTTGAATAGTGGCCAGTAAACAGTAGTATTCAATAAAACAATAGCTGCAGTCCCATGAGTAATATCACGTATCTTTGTCACTGGTGGAGCTCATTCCGCTCATAAAAATGCTCCTTTCATATTAGCATAATGAATGGTCTACAAAGAGGAGCAGGAGAAGTGTGTGAGGAAATATGAGAGAGAGAGAGAGAGAGAGCAGCACAGAGAGAGGTAGAGGGAGCTGGGCTGGGACCATCTGACTTGCTTGTTTTTGATTCGTTGCATTCTCTGTAATTGGATCAAGCGCAGACTTGCTTAGCTCCACTGCAAGCGTTATGTTCAGCGTGAGGAGTGGGAGCGGCTGGAGAGGGGATATACCGTAGAGAGGGGGAGAGACAGTATGAGTAAGACGGAAAAGGGATAAGAGGGATAAAGAATGCCCATGTGTACATGAGTGAAAGAAGAAGAGAGAAAGAAGAGGAGGGGCAAGAGCGAGAGAAGAGGCGTGTGCAGACCTCACTCATCCATCCTTCTGTGGTGCGTAGCGAGGTGTGCGCTGTGCTAACAATCAGTTCCGGCTCTTATCCCCGGTGTCAGTACAAGGAGAGGATGGGCACCTGCAGTTCCTGGATGATTCGACACCTCTTAATGCCTATTGCAAGAGTATGACAAGAAAGCTCTGCTGTTGGCTGAGCTCCAGCACAACCACTGCACTCCGCTTCTGCCCTCAGGTGCTCACAGTCCTCCCGTTCGAGCTTGCAGAGCCACGCTGCACCAGAGACCCGAGAGAGGGATCCACCCCAAGCTGCCCCGTGCGTCTGCCTCCCGAGACTACCGTTATTTATAGACTTTGTGTTGTGTGTCTTTTACCACAAGTTACCAAGTGAGAGGATGCCGTGAGAGTTAGGTCAAGAGAAAGGAGTCCTTTCTGCAACGGAAGTCGGAGTCACTTCCCGGACGCTAACAAGGTTATTCTGTTGCCGCTGAAGACCGTCTCTGCTCTCTCACTCCCTTCCCCCCTCCTGCACGATCCGATAATGGACAATACATTTTATGAGCCACGATGCACGATGCTGAGAGCGCCAGCACTAATCGTCATGTGTAAGACTCTAAGCTAGGAGCCAGGCTTTTGGAGAGTGACTTTTGAATGAGACGAGGAGAACAACGGGAGACGAACGAAAGAAGAGACTAACTGAAAGTGATGGAGGCTGCTGGAGTGGAGGATTCCTCTGACCGTCTCGGTGCACCTGAGAGCTCCAAGTCTCCTGTGGATCCCTCCTCTGAAGATCTTTCTGAAGCTGGTCCTGAAGAGGCTCTTGAAGAAGTGAAGCTGGAGGAGGAGAAGCTCGAAGAGGAGGAGGAGGAGGTAGTGGCTGACGAGAATGGAGAGGATCACAGACTGTTGGGATGCCTAGGGTTGACAGCTGCTTCCTGCTGTGTATGTGTGGAGCTAGAACAAGTGCGTAACTGCGTACGCTCAGAAAAGATCTGCATCCTGCCCATCCTGGCATGTTTGCTGAGCTTAGCACTTTGCACTGCTGGCCTAAAGTGGGTCTTTGTGGACAAAATCTTTGAGTATGAACCCCCAACTCACCTGGATCCCAAACCAATTGGCCAGGACCCTATTATTGACATGGATCCCACAATGGGACAACCTGTGTCATTTTCACACCCCACCTCAACTCGAACCCATCTCCCTGCCACCACCACCAAAATCCCTGTAGTTACCTACTTTTTGCCCACTTCAAATGTGACTTCCTACTTAAGCCCAGCCTCTCAGCCCACCCCTAGATCTACAACAGAACCTGGCAGGAACGACACACCAAGCCAACATGAATCTAACAACAAAGTTACTAAAACATGTAAGTACACATGCTGTTTACTTAGTGTGTCATTCATGACTCATAGCAAGAATAACTTTTTTTTCATTTCAGTCTGCTGTTTTGGATAGGACGGAAATTGTTCCTGTGAATGATCCGTGTTTGTAGTGCTTTTCTGCCCAAAACGATATAATGAGCTTTAATTGGTTTTTACTGAAAAAAACTTATCTGCTTAGTTTCCTCATTCCTCATTCTCCTTTATGTAAAATCATACTGGATGTTCAGTACTGGCATGAACATCGCTGATTGAAAATGCCTGAGGCATTTCCTCCTGTCCTCTCAAACCAGCTTTCAGGTGATTTGAATAATTTTGCTCTATTTGCTTTTACTAAACCAGTATTACACCAGGGAAACCACGCTAAGAGGAAATTCCTGTTGGTTGCATACTTTACCTGAGAGCAGGCATGTTGTGTCTTGTCAGGTATGTCACAAGCATCTGTGACAAAGCCTCAGAAGAATGGGCAACTTTACGTAGGATTGAGTGTAATATACACTCCTCTTTTTGTCCCCAACTGACAGTTAGTACTCTTTATCCTAAACAAGATTACCTGCTGTTCTACCACATCAATTACTTTAATACATAACAGCAGCTATAAAACATGCTACTAACATCCTTTTAGTGAGAGTGAAAAGCTTCCAGCCTAGCTGATTCATTTGCAGCTCTTTAACAGGCATAGGCAATGCCGTTTCCTCTAATTGAGATGCTGTGGTATGAGGAGACTTCCTCCTTTGGGTACTCTGGCCCATTTCAAGGTCAGTCTGCAGAGGATCTAATCGATTCCCATCCATCGCTCAGCCACACAGAAAGACTATCCCCAGTAATGCTATCTTCCTGCCTAACGACTCTCCACCATGACTTTGAAAGCTGTAAGAATTATAACTGTTGGAAGGCATCCAGTACTATTCCTTGTTTTGTGCTGCATTTATCGGTGTAGGGTGGAATGGAGGGTGGGCTGAACCACTGTCTTGGCATAGACAGAAAAAGAGGGAGAGGAAGATGAGACATAAGGCAGTGATGACAAAGCTGCACAACAAAATGACCTTAGTGCAGGCATTTTATTGTGAAATAAAAAAGCAGTATTATTCATTCCAGACTAGGAACAGAAAAAAGTTATTGATGAGACATATATCTCTTATAGGCCTCTTAGGTTTACCAAATTTGTCCATCCTGTTCATATTATAACGCCACTGGCAGGAAAAAAACCCCAAAAACTTGGATTTCCATTATGTAAGTAACCCTGGTAACATACAGGTTTCTACTGTAGAACTGTGGTTCAGTCTATTAAAGTAAATTCAAAACTGCATTCAGTTATTGGTATTTCTGTCTATACAGCTGTATATGGCATGTATTACCTAGATCAAGGCCAGCAGAACACTAAAAGCCCTTCCCTTTTTGAGCAGCATGATCAATTGTCCAGGACTGAAATGGAAATGCGTTTTTGTTGGTAATCTCAGTCTAAATCAATAAAGGCAGAGCAGGTCAGCTGCTCTAGCAGGAAGCCCAGTGAAAGCGATAGTGATTGTGACCCTGCCGGACACCCCCTGACTAATCAGCCAAGATGAAAGACCTGAACGGAAACGTCATGCAAAAGCAAACACATTAATACACATCAATAACCTTTCTGTATTTATATACATATATTCATATAAATCGATAAGCACTGCATCAATGTACATATTTGTGAATTAGTATTAAAATTCTACATCCAGTATTCATCTAACCACAGTAATGTGTGTAGTAATACAAATATTAATGTATAGTCATTTAAATAAAGAGCCTGTATGTGCTACATTTGTTTTTGTATTTGGTCTGTTTAATTAATAATAAAATAATAATATCTAGCTTAGAATCAAGCCCTGTTTAACCTAATAAAAAAAAGGAATTGCTGTACATGTACTTTACCTATGTTCAGGCAACACCTGTGAAAACACTTATCTCAAAATATAGCTCTCGTACTGAGCTGACTGTAGGTCTCATCCTACCATGAGGCCATACCACGCTCATTGTAATGTGACAGGGAAACAGTTTTGTACTACATTTCCCCCCTTTCCTCTCCATGGCCATTTTTGCAAGGGATTTACATCTGACTTCCCTAGAAAACAAAGCACAAACACGACAGTTGTCTTGACCTGTGCATCAGAGGGAAGAATAATTACAGTGTGAGGCCATAATTTGCAGTTGAAGGAGAGTAAGATTGCTGTTATGTCATGAGTGTGGCTTCCGCTCTTTGTAGTTCAAATGGCTGTCTTGGTTAGTATTCTTCTGTCAGTGGTGGTGTAATGTCAGATGTCAGGATGCACAAATCTGTTAAACCTAAGGTTGTGCCTAGAGAGATGTAAGGATTATTTGCTTATAGATTTCAAGCATAAAGTGATAATGTCATATGATAATAACCTAGATAAATGAGTTTTACTATGAATTGTTCAAGTTATAGATTGTTCCCCACTGAATACTGTTGTTGCAGGAATATGAATGTTATATAGTTTCAGGAACTAATATATATATATATATATATATATAGTGCCATCAAAATATAATTTGTGCTTATCCTCTCCTTTCTGGAAATGGATGATGGAAAACCACATTTAAAATATTTAGTGCAGAACTGAAAGTACTTTCACAGCCCATAATGGCAATCATGTAGGTTCCTATCTCCTAGCATAGATAGTTATTTAACTGTAAGGGCCTTTGCTCTTATTTAATAATGTATACATGACTGCTGTGCGAAAGGCATTATTGATTGCCACAGTCTGTCTCACCATCTACTCTTGTCAGTGATTATTTTGTATCTTAAAAGCTTGTTGCTTCCTTTTTTATCTTTTAATTTTTTAGTCAAATGCTTGCTTGTTCATGACTGCTCCTCCTGTTGTAAAAAGATATATTTACCCAGGGCCCACCTCCTCATTTTCCCTCTTGTCAACCCTTGTTCTGGGATAATAAGGTTCACATAGAGGTCATGTCACACACTTAGCAAATGAGTATTGGTCGTTCCCAGACACTGTGAGTAGAACAAGCAAATTTCACAGCTGTTTATGGTTTGATTATTTTCTGTAGGTTCTGGATGAAATGGCATCTACTTTGTGAAGTAAAGTAATCTGACATGCTGTTCAGCTCATTTTCATTCACTAATTTGCCAAATGGTCCAATTATGCTGGATTTCTTGCATCTGTCATGCAATTGGTGAAGACTGGAATTAGTTATTAAAGGAAATGCACCCTGTGTAAAGTAAGGAAGTAAGTGCAGAGTAGAACCCAACTGCAAGGTTAATGAAATATCTGAGTGGCAAATGAATACCAAAATATGAGTATATGTGAAAATTTATATAAGCTCGGTGTTGGTACACAAAGGACCAGAAATCTAATTCTATGTGATGTCTCACGCAGTATGTGTTTAAGCTGGTTTTATTGCCCTTAAAGACCCACCATTTTCATTGACATGGCTGTTCTTCCCATCTGAGCACCCCATCTCTCCCCCAAATCAATCACAACCAAAATATACTCCAGAGGTATTTAAACAGAGAAGCAGTGTTAATAATACTGAATTTTGGACTTGTTTCTATATCTTTGATCAAACGCAGTGTATAGTATAGTCTAGTGATGGAGCCACTCTTGTCAATCATTTTGATTAGGATCCATAAAAATGGGAGTGTGGATGTCACTGAGGCAGGTATAAAAGTGAAGAAGCCTTAGATGAAGTCAGGAAGCTTCATGAATTCAGCTAAAAGTAGATGCCGTTAGAGCCGTGCCATTCAGAATGGATTACGCTAATGACTCCACATGTTTGATCTTCCGTTCTGCCCCAGTGACTCAGCGTGTAGACAGTCACGTCTCTCTGAATCCTTCGCTAATGAAAACCCCACCACTCTGGCCATGAAGCTGAGGTGAGCAAGATACGTTTAAATTCATGATGAACGCGCATCCACTCTATTTGTCAGATAAAGTCCATTACCTAATGATGTGCTGCGCTCCCATCTGTCTCGCGTTAGACACAGAGGTCCTCTTGCCTTTTTAGCTGTGAGATTTAGAACCCCTTCTTCCTCCCGTGGCCACAGCAGAACGAGTTTGAAGCATGAAAAATGCGCAGTGTCTGCTCACTATAAATAATCGACTGAGAGACATAGAGATAGAATCAGCAATATCCACTCAGGAAGCACATAATGTCTAGGACAAGTGCAAGGAATGGCAAGGATTGTGAGTTGTCACATTATTATAGAATTATAACTAAGACAATATAAATACATGTCCTTTTAACCTTGCTTAAAGCATAATCCAACTACTTTAACAGAACACTAGTATATGATTGATTATATGATAGTATTCCAGAAAACCAGTTCCCCCTGGAGCCTATGCACCACAAGAATATTGTCTGAATGCACATTGGTCTTATGTTACAGTGCAAGGTCATCAGAGACGAGATGCACTGCGTCAGCAGCACGGTTCCTCAGTATTGCGCGAATCCGGGATTTTATCATTAGTAGCTTTGTATAGTCTAGTATACAGTAAGTCTACCATTCATTCATCATGTTATACTCTCACAGAAAGCTAACCCTGATATCCGAGTTAGTAAATGGAATGAATGGGGTGACGTGTAAGAGTGCTCTGCGAGTGGAATTGGGCGTGACGCTGTGTAAAGCATGTGGCTGTCTGCCATCTCCAGACTCGATCGTTAAATGACTTGTAACAGGTTGTATTGAATACTGCAGCATGTGCCACAACGGTTAAGACCCACCTTGAAACAGGTCCACGCCTTTTAATGCTTCCTTTTGTTTCCCTTCTCAGTTGAAGTCGCAAATGTAAGCATTGTGGTTTGGGAGCTTTTCTTTGTTGTGCCATTTAACAGCAATGTCTACAATTTTTAATGCTAT
>JAOUQY010000009.1:2894511-2905456 GCA_028566355.1 Doras micropoeus | reverse complement strand
CTACACCATACTAATAAATTATTGTGGCCTAAAATGACAGGCGTTTCAGTTTCATTGTCTAACCCCTGTATTTTGTGTGTTGAATACGTTACACGGAGTGATGAAACACTGATCTTTCATGGGAGCCCCATTCCACTTCTGATATTTCACAGAACTTCATAATGATCAGAATGAAATCATAGTGTAGTACAGGTTTTGTTTTAAGGATGAAAAGCTGAACTGGTGCATACTCGTACAACATGCTACATCTCTGTGACGTAAGCCTACTGTCACAGACGAGATGAAATGACAGCAATCGGGATGTATTTCACGATTACGGATGACCAACAATGCAAATACGACTGCTCTGTGAAAATATCAATATGAATAAAATACCAGCATCATCATGTAATATTAGTAACCTGATAAAACGCCTTATCTCTTTTTTTAATGAATATTTTCAAAGATTCTGCTCTGTTGAACTCCCAGCAACAGGTGGCTTTGGCATCTTTAGGATTTGGTCAGTGTGGTCATCAACAATGAGATAAATTGAGTGTACACCATTTGTATTTGCGAGGGTGAAGTACTCAGGTAAGCATGCAGAGAACCTTTTTACGTCCACGCTGCTGTCATGGTTTTGCCGGAATTTTTGTAGTCACACTACACCCTACACCCTTCGAAATGCTATGCCCCATCTCACCAGTTCCCACTATAAAACCATTCTTTCCTTCATACAACCAATGATGTGCATAGGTGGCACTGCTATGTGTTTTCCCTAGGTCCCAGTTTTTCTGATAGTTCAGCTTATACACACAAACATACAAACACTGTGACACAACAAGCTATATGGAGCAAGAGGAATTCACTAGATTGAAACAAGTTCTCAGAATAACAGCCTTGAAAGGAACTAGATCTTTCTTTAAATAGCTGGGAGTCAGTAAATACGGTTAGCCTTTTGTAATGTCAGTCAAATTCCTTTTGGCAGTAACAGTAGGCAGTACTATGCTACTTTTATCAAGCGTAAAAGCTTAGCACATTTTTCTTGACAAATTCTAAGCCATTCTCCAGCCATGAAGCTCCAAAAAGAAAACACATGGTCACTGATGGTCAAATAAGTTTATCCAGAAATGGCATTCAATTAAAAAGCATTAAAATGCTTAATTTGAGAAGCTTACTATATTCAGCAGCACTAAAAAAGCCTGAGGTATGAAAAACTGGCCTGTGAGATGTTGTCGTGGAGTTCCTCATAACAATGCGATAGTTCCTCTTCACACTGAACACACGTGGAGTTTAGACGGACCACAGCTGAAGCTGAATTTAGCGCTTTTCTCTCTGGTGAGACCAAACGGTTCTCACACATGTATAGACTCTGTGTATATACTTAGCACATCTAGGAGTAATTCGTTTCTTGTGTCTCAGAACTAATGTCCTCAGGCGCATCCCGATGACCTTAATGCATCAGTCCCATGTTGAATGTGTGGGCTGAACTGGACATGTACGATCCTCCCCACACATTGTGAGCCCTCCTCCACTTCCCTCTCTTGGTTTCAGAATTGCATTGGTACTCAAACTCCAGAGCCTAGGCAAAGGAAAATAAACAACACTAGAAAACATCTGTGGCTGAACCAGCATGTGCTCGTACAACAGCAGCTACAGTCTGACAGCGCTTTTGTGGCACATTAGCAAATTCCATTAAGAAGCTGAAAGCCTGAGCATGCATTGTGTGTTTGCTCCTCCAGCATAATTGCTCCTCCAGACGTTTTGCCTTTGACAATAATTTATCAGAAGATGAAGTGCAGGCCATGAAACGGTCTGCCTTGAGGGCTAGTCCGAGGATACAGAGCCATGACAACCGCAGTACACACTGGCCAAAGGAGCAGGAACTCTGGGGCCATGCTAAGAGGAAGCAAGAGAGAAGAAAAGAGAAGAGCCACACATATACACTTTGGGTTACATCTGTATTCAAATGCGATCCAGGCAGAGCTTCAATGCCTCTAAATTTTTTTGGTGACCACTTGCCCTTTTATCACACTGCCTTGATGCCTTGAACGCTCTGCTGTCAGATAACTTCATGTCTCAGAAGGCAGCACTGTGATAGTACGATTTTGTAAGAAAACAGAGTCACTCTTTGAAGGAAGCAAGACATGATGACATGCCAAGATACTCGGCCCAGGCTCAGACTCTCTGCCTACGGAGCATCTGATTTATTTTGTGTACTTGGTGGCCCACAAGCTTTAGAACGTTGAACTCTGGAATCCTTTGCATACACACTTCTGTCCGCTTTTACAACAAAACTACAAACCTTTGAACGCTGCGACACAAAATCACATCTTTCAAAATGATTAGTTTAGTTAGAGTTTAGTTAGAAGGAATCCGTAGTGAGATCATTTGAGATCATTTTGTTTGCTGATGGGCTACAGTGAAAGGCTGTTGTTTATGGCTGTTTGCTACATTAGTCAAATAGCTTCTATGTGTAAAAGTAGGCAGTTCTTGGGCGTTTTTATTTTCAAAACCTATCAATGTAGCAAATGCTAGAAGTCTAGCTTTTGACATTACTAATATACCAATATAAACTTATAGTCACTAACCCCAGAAATGAAAAAAATAGGGAATCTTTACATTTTTGACTATGTCTCTCGGCTGGCCTGGGAACGCCTCGGGATTCCTCCCGGGGAGCTGGCTGAGGTGTCGGGGGAGAGGGAAGTCTGGGCATCTCTGCTTAGACTGCTGCCCCCTCGACCTGGCCCCAGATAAGCAGAAGAAGATGGATGGATGGATGGATGGATGGAATTTTATGTGTATGCACCAGTTATTTCTCCTAAGTCAAGAAAACAATGACAAAGAAGTTTTATTTATGCTGTGTGCACCTGCACTAATGCAAAGAATTATGGGATGCCATAATTTTTGACAAATGGGATGCCAGTTTTGCCAAATATTGCAAAAGTATTATACATCCCCGGCATGAGTCTGATCTGTTGCAAAATTTAATGGGTTCTTCCTTGGCCTACGTTACACTCTTCCACCAAGTTTCATGACAAGTTTTTCCATAATCCTGCAGAAAGGCAACCCAACAAACAAACAGCAGTGAAAACACAGCACTTCTTCAAATAAATTTACTGACAAATGCCTCTAAACTAAACTCACAGACAAACGCAACTAGGGCTGTAGGGCTTGAGTCCGAGACTAGCACTGTGAGGCGACTTTAACTGCCTGAATGATGTCCTGTACACTGCTGTAACCTGTCAGATCTCCAAATTCTCAAGCAGAAGATCAAGTTTGTAAGCCACTGTCTCACTATAGAAATCTTAAAACAAGCCCAAAACAATGTTTGATGATATATACTGTATGTACTATGTAAAATACATAGCAAGCCACCTAGGCATGTCATTGGTTGCGTCCACAAGTGGGTATATAAAGCAAGAGAGAGCTGTGGAAGCTTCTAGAGCTGTTTCCGCTTTGAAAATGGCAAGTTATCACGATTTTGCGATTTTTAACGTGGTTTAATAATTGAGATGGCTCATAGCATTTGGATTTTCACGTATGAGCATTTCAAGGGTGTACCGTGACTACAAGAATTCTGGCAAAACCTCAAACCTATGACAGCAGCGTGGCCCTAAAAAGACTTTGGGTGAACGTGACCAGCGTCGGCTGGCAAGAATCGTTTCACACGATGGGCGTGCAGCACTGCCTCAAGTAACGTCGAAATTCAATGCTGGGGCCTCAACAAACATCAGCGTGAGGACTGTGCAAGGTGGGGGACCTACCAAATATTAACTGCTACACCAGTTTTTTGGAGCTTGGGCTCCAGAGCTCCATCAGTGATGGGGCATGTGATGAAGAATACTTGTACACTGCTGTCAGAAATCAGGGTGAAAGTATTTCACTTAAAGCAGATATATTATGTTCCGAACGTGAATTCAGAACATGACTCCCTTCCCAAAAAACACAAGCAGAGCAGACAGCGTTTTTAACATGTCTGACACATCCACTAACATTGCCATTCAAGGTTAATGCAGTTCCAATGGCTTGTTTTGTTTTAATGTTTTAAACCCTACATAAAAGACCAATTGATGTATTTTGCCCACAGATGCAGAAATTAGGAGAAAATAATGATGCATCTGAGGTTTGATTATTCTCCCATCACACACACATACACACACACACACACACACACACACACACACACACACACACACACACACAGCCTGGTACTGCTTGAAAACAGCTCTCTTTTCCCTGCGGGATCAGGCTCAGGTCAGGAGATAACCATGGGATGTGCAGATTACTGTCATGACTCAGCAAAGCCCTCACAACTCCAGCTCTCAGTGAATCTGAGCTCAGGATAAACTCCCTTCCCAAAATAAATGACTGATTAGCCGAGATAAAACCTGGAGTGGATTTGAGTTATCTTCTGCAGTTCACATATCCTCTTCTTAAATATTATTCATCTTATTAATATCTGATAACTGATCAGAAGGCATTTATTAATTCTCTATAAAAGCAGTAGGTCGGGACGTATTCATCTGCTCGTTCTAATGCATTACTGTAGTAATAATTAACGCACTGCATGGATGGTGGAGTTATTAAGATATGTTGTCATTTAAAGGTGCAATTTTTGCAACAAAAACCTCCAGAATGCTGGAGCCCACACAAAGTCCAAAATGCTTGTTTGTCTTTAAATGTGTGTCTTGTCATTCTTTTTATAGTCACAGCATCACTCCGTCTCAAATCGGCACACGCCCAGCGCAGCCGGATAATTCCCTAATGAGCAAAAAAAATCAAATTTAACCCATCTCATTCTCATCGTTACACCTCATTAATGTGTGTTTACAGGTCACGGTTTGCTCACAGCACCTTCATCTTACATTCATTGTTATCGCTGATTCATGTTTAGCTCCCTCTCTCTCACTCTTGTTTTGCCTTGCCTCAGCTCCCAATTCTTGTTCATGTATTTTGGTTTAATTTGGTTATTTTTTGGCGGCTTTGTGTTCAAATAAATTTCATTCTTGTATTGTGTTGTCCTACTTTGTATATTGCCTTTATATAAAACATTTCACTACAAAGAAAATCTGATTCTTGACCATCCTCAAATGATGCACTAATGTTGTGTTTATAGTGTTATTTCATGACTTTCAAGTGGGTCGAAAGGCCTAATGTCTATCCAACAATGCTGACATGCTCATACCGGAGTTTATAACAAAGCAAAAAAGACAGCGACATTCTCATTAATCATTATGAGCAGAATTGTGTGTGGTATTATGGGAAATTTTTTATCAGTTTTTTTTTACTATATAGCACTCAGTTATAGAAGGGATTATTTATTACTGCACTATCCAGTGTCACCCAAATGAGGATGGGTTCCCTTTTGAGTCTGGTTCCTCTCAAGGTTTCTTCCTCTTATCATCTGAGGGAGTTTTTTCCTCGCCACCGTTGCCACTGGCTTGCTCATTAGGGATAACAGTTAGGGACAAAACCTATAAACTACGTCCTAATTTCATGTCTTTGTAAAGCCGCTTTGAGACAATGTCCATTGTTAAACGTGCTTTAGAAATAAAGTTGAATTGAATTGAATTGAATTGTATGGCATTAGTGTTTCAGCTGTCTGAGTTCCCTGGAAAGTGATGTCATGACCATCCTCGCTAATGCTAACTCTAGTTAATGCTACCATGCTAGTCCTGGGGGCAGAGCTTTCCTACATGAGCAGGACTGTCTTTTTTCAGTATATGTGAAGGAATCGGTGTCTTTCTCCGTATTCTGTTGACTCTCCGCTCACAGTTTTTAAACAGCTCCTGCATCAAGCTTCTTCCGGCTCATTAATGACTTTCAGCAGCTTTCACACACACACACACACACACACACACACACACACACACATACACACACACACACACACTCAAACTGTTCCCTTAAAGAGCAAAGTTGATGCATTTCACAGAGGAAACCACACTATACACCCAAAACCGCTTCCTTTGGTTACCGTGGAACTGAAAATGTACTTGACCACTGAGAAAGCAAGAAGATGTTTCTGAAGATTTTATTTACCATCAAACTCTCTGCTTAATGCATACATACTCAAAAACCGTTCAATCTGCAAACTGAGCTGATTTCTAAAAATCACACGTTGCATATTTTATACCAGGAGAGCCATGCTTATAAGCTTTTTATAAGTTCAGAGTGCCATAGGCATGGTGGGAAGGCAGACTGAAGTAGGCAGACTCAGACATTTGGCAGAGCGCCTGCGGTCTGACTCACATCTCTGGCCCAAGATAGTGTCTCAGGAGCCAGGAAGCGACAGCTTTCACAGCGCAAACTGAGAGGCCATGAGCCCCAACATGCTGGTGTCCGTCACATGACATCACACATCACATCAGCAGGCCACCTGGCAGACGCGTCAACGCGCAAACCTGTTTACTGCACGCTAGCCAGTCAGGCAGAACTAAAGCTGACATCTAATGTAATAAACAAATCGCAAGCAATAAAAGACAGCAGATTCATTATTACTACGTGATATTGGTGCTTCAGTTACACCTGTTTAACTGTAATAAGAAAATCAATAAATGTTGTAACTAAATTTATGTTATCCCCATATAAGGATTGAATGTCATGGACTAAAATGACATCGCAATTGCTGTACACCTTGCAAGCTTAAAAACCTGGCAAACCCGTAACGTCACACTCATTCGACTGGCCGGCGTTAATTAAGTGCAAAGATGTTGGAAAATAATTAATAATAAAAAAATATCCAGCAGGTTTCAATTCAGGCTGTTAGGGCCCCAAAGTTGATTATTTTCCCCACCAAAGTGTTTTATTCCTTTTATAAGACAGCAATTTGCAAATAATTACAGCTTTTAGATTTACTAATCACACATCCTATATTTATAGCCATTTAAAGTTTTGCATGGGCAGCTGGAGTAACGTATTTTCAACAAAGAGCACTGGTAATATTTATGGCTGGGATCAATTTCGGTATAAATGACAGAGATACGAGTGGCTCCTTGATTTGCATGTAGTTTTTACTGCTTTCAAAAACAAGATTTGTGGTTTGTCACTGACTTGGCCAACCTGTACCTTACAGAACGGAACTAAATGCCTCCTCAAGCCCCTCTATATTTGAGAAAACCATGAAACCAAGAGAAAACCACAGGCTATGACTGAATATATACACTTATCCATTCACATGGGACTGGTACAGCCTGAGCTTATTTCTACGTCTCGTTTTACAGAAGGTAAAAGGCACCGGAATCTTTATCGTCTGTAAAAATGATTGAAAAGAATGGCGCATTCAGACAGGATTAAAATCACTGAGAAACTTGGGTAATAATTACATTACCCCACCTCCTCACATAATCCGTGAGGTTTGTGATTGAGCGTTTTATTTTCTAACAATGGACCTTGTCCCATAGCAGCTTTACAAAGACATGAAATCCAGACATAACTTTTAACTTATATCAATTTTACCCATAAATATATCCCTAATGGGCAAGCCAGGGGCGACGGTGGCAAGGAAAAACTCCCTCAGATGTTACGAGGAAGAAACCAGTAATAATAATAAACAATCCCTCCTATAACTGAGTGCTACAAACTATTTGACCAGGGCCTCTAAGAAAGCATATGGAATTTTCTAGAATATACTATAGCGTAATATTCACAGCAGGGCAGTGAATGGGTGTGGATTGGGGCAGTTGTTCATTTCAGTCTGAAGGCTTCAGCATCTCCTGCGCAAGGAGCCGTGAGATTTAATTAGATGGGGAGGAATGAGGCAGGCAATTTACTGCCATCAAACTGAGATGATGAGAAATGCTACATGACACAGCAAAGCCATCAATCTTCTGCACGTATGAATCATCTTGTTCCCTTCTTATTATGACGGACATAGTGAAATATTCTGGAAAGCCATTTGCACTGATGTCTGGGAGGAAGTCTCATCGTTGCCACTTGTTAGATCTGATAGTTAAAGCTTTTTTTGTTTGGTAACTGAAATCATTTCTAATGAATGTGCTGCGAAGGAAACGTCATCTCGGCATACGACAAAAAGGACTGCATGATGTGGTAGAAAGCTTTTACGTTGCTGTAATAAACCATACATGATTGACCTGTCATGGGTTAGCACGAGGAGCTGAAGACAGTTACTTTGAGCGCTAATAGAAGTTCTGCCTCTGTTTCACACATAGTTGGAAAATGAAAGGAGATGAAAAAGGCATGTGTGCTTCACACTGAATGCTTTGAGCTTCCTGCTGGATTAGGAACATCCTGGGTAAAAACAGGAAGTAAGCAAAGAGGCAGCAAAGCAGCCGTTCAACCTTCACGTTTAGAGGACATTAGAAAGAGAGAGAGAGAGAGAGAGAGAGAGAGAGAGAGAGAGAGAGAGAGAGATGCTGCAAGCTACAGTTCCGAGGAGTCACTGCGGTGCGCACACACACTTGCAAACACTCTGACACACACACAGCTGCCAGCCTGATCCTCGAATCGTCATCATCACTGTGATTAACGAGAGCGTCATGCAAAGCCACTTACTGGATGGAGACGTGTTCAGGATCGGCCAGGTCTGGCTGGGCAAAGCATCCGGACACCAAGGAGCCCATAGAGTCCCCTGGCAGGAGAAGAGAGGAGGACAAGGAGACAAGGACAGTCCTTGCTAATAAACTCCTGAGCTCTCGCTCCTGGACGCCATGTGATCTCTCAATAAACTCCTGAGCTTTTGGACCTGCATGCCATGTGATCTCTCGCTCCCTCTGTGCCGGCTCTGACCTACATGGCTGCTAGGACACAGGTAGCCCTTTCTTGCTTATTCATTAGGAAGGCCGTAGAGCATCTCCAGAATGGCTGGATGAGTGCCGTGCTTCCTGCCTTACACTCCATCTGCAGGCCGGATGGGGAGGAAGGTGGCGGTGGGGGGATGGGGGGTGGACTGGTACGTGGCCCCTCCTCGTGGAAAGGAGAGAGAGAGAAAGGGAGTGGGCTGAGAGAGTGAATGGAGAAGACTGTGCTCATCAGGAGAGCTGTGATGTCAGCGCTGACTTTATTTACGCCCGACTCGCTGTGGGGAAGAAGTCAGGAGCCTGCCTGGGTGCAGCGAGTGCAGACTGCTGCTGCTCCTCTGCTGGAGCTATAAATAACGACACAGCACCGCCTTTCAGCTCACTGGACGTGACAATGAGGACATGCATCACATTTGAGCTGCGTTTCATGAGTATTTCATGAGTGCACGGGTGAGAATGCATGTTTTAGTACTAACAGGAAACAGCAGAACAGTACACATCAAATGAGTTGATCATTTCATTGTAGAAACACACGATCAGTACGACTGCATCATCTTCACTAAAATGGCTCGGTTTATTTGTAATTTATTTATCATAATTACTTTTATGGCACTTTTTTTTAAATGATGGCATCATAAAATATAAAGCAAGATTCTAACCATATATTCCAAATATAAGTAGAGTTAGCCTAAAAATAAATAAAAATAAATAAATATTAATTACATATGAAAAATCTCTGATCCCTAACATTAGACAGTCAGCTAACTTTAGTGAAACTCACCACTGTCACATCGGAATCGGCAAAAAGAAGACGTTCACCTGGCTGATGTTTGTCTGATGTTTACATTGTGAATAGTTTTCTTCTAACCCATGTCACTGGTGTCTTATTTACAGATTCACATTATTTACAGATCTTGCATGTTTTAAGCAACAAAACAACCATTCAAGCGAGCCATGTTTTCAGTGTTTTAATTCATATTTTTCACGCTGTGAGAGTGTGTTTGCACGGCTTTTCTAGCACACTTCCGGCCTCTTCCTCCAGCTAATATGGAGAGGGAAAAGTGTCAGATTAAGTCTTTTGCTCTTACTGATGATATGGATGGTGAAAAGAGTCAAATAAGCCCAGGATTAAATGTCATATTGCAAATGTACTGAGTGTAGAATTATGCCTTATGTGTGTATGTGTGTGTGTGTGTGTGTGTGTGTGTGTCATGCTGACAATTTGCTGGCTAGCAACATACAATTTCTGCACTAAAATAAACATCAGCATCAGCTATCGTCCAAGCTGTTATTTAAACCATAAATTAAAATAAAATGACACTAATGAATTGTCACACTAATAATTAATAATGTTCTATTGTTTTGATGTACAGCATCATTTATCACTACTCACCCTAAAGTTTGCTTCTTTACTATTATTTGGACAGGATAAAATGAAGTCATGTTTGGACGGAGGTAAAGCTGTAACATTTTTTCCAAACTGGAAGCGTTTTGTGTTTTTGGCTTCCTAACTTATAACTGTTCTAATGTAAGCAGTTCCAGCATTATGAATGTGGCATTTGCACTCACATTCACTAACAAAATGTCTCGGAGCAGAGACAGACTTAGGATCAATGAGTCAGTTTGCATACGCTGTCATTTAACCTCTTGCGGACAAGGCAGGCGAATCTGAAAATCTCATGTACTGATTTGCATACATACGATTTATCAGCATTAGAACTGTGACATCAGACAGGCAACGTTTTTTGGGACACGTTTCAGACAAATAACTGTGAATTTTAGGGTGTGTTATACTTGTAGTTCAGTTCCCTTGGTCTGGACCAAACAAGCAAATGACACACTGTTACAATTTAGTCCTGGTTTTTAGTTTTTTATAATCAAATCAAAATAAGTTTAAAAATTATATATATATATATATATATATATATCCCTAGATGGAGTGGTCTGGGTCCTTTCTGTGAGGAGTCTGCATGTCCTCCCCATTCCTGCATGGGTTTACTCCTGGTACTCCGGTTTCCTCCCACTGTCCAAAGACATGCATATTAGGTTAATTAGTGTCTCTGAAGTGTGTAGTGTGTGCAGGAGTGTGTGTGTGAGTGTGCGTCCCACGATGTACTGGCGCCCTGGCTAGAGTTGTTCCTGCCTTGCGCCCTAAGCTGCCAGCTCTCCCGTGACCCTGAATAGGAATAAGCGGTTAAGATAATGGA
>JAOUQY010000009.1:2782589-2795735 GCA_028566355.1 Doras micropoeus | reverse complement strand
GTTTCAGTTTCATTGTCTAACCCCTGTAAGTGTTGTATATCGTGGTGAGGATTTTCTTAGTTTTAACAGTAATATAACAAGATCTATGTGGATGTGTGCATTAAGTTTATTTTAGCATTCAAACAAATGAAAAATTCCTGAATATGAGTAGTAAAATTAGAAATAAAAAAAAAGGAATATATGAATAACAAGTGATCACATATTTAAAAAGAACTATGATGGTGAATTTCAGCATGCCCTGAAATTGCACATGATCTCTTGACACAATATGTGAAAAAATAATTATTTATTAAAAGTATTATAAAAAAAATAAATAAAACCCACACTCGGTATGTGTAAAATTAACATGGAATAAAAGAATAATTGTGTAAAAATCCCATATGGAAATAAAAACACATGCACTACATGTGTACAATGTGTGAACCCTAACATATGAAGTGCATGTGACTTTCTGAACAGGACACTGTGTAAAGCCCTTTGGAAATCTAAGCCAAGCTCCATTATAGTTAATTTTCCACCACTTGATACAGTCAGATGTTTGAGTCATACTGATCAAACATTTGGATGCTTTGACTTGTGAGCAAGTTTTCACATGTGATTTTTCTTCTCTGCATTATGATGCCTGTGAGATTTTCTCAGTCTTCTCTCCCTGATCGGTGTCTTGTAGCCTGTGGTGAAAAGCGTGACATGTGGCTTAGTCAGTACTGTGACTGGAGTGAAACCATGTACCAACTTTACCGTGTCCGTGCGCAGTAGGCATAACGGCTCAGTCTGGAGCACATGGAGCCGTGAGGTTACAGCAGTCAGCTATCTCAATGGTAACATTTTAGTTGCTAGCCTTATTAGTTCTGTGTTTTACTTTATACACATCTTCTAATCATGATGTTATATTTCCATCTGATTAAAAATATTCTTTCTTTGACAGTCAGTAGCTTAAAGTTCCATCTCTGGAGATCCAAAAGTGTATTGGCTGATGAGGGAAAAAGAACAGTTCATCTTATGTGGAAGGTAGGATGGCATTTAATGGAGGTTCTAGCAGCCATGACTATGAATGAATCTGAAATGGTCTAATTTTTGTTTCTTTTAGGGAGTCCCACCATCATGTAATGCTTTTGATGAATATCGTCTCTTCTGGAAATCTCTGAGCCGTCCCAAATGCTTTGGACCCAACCAAAATCATATGTTTATTACTTTAGATGAACATCCACACAGGATAACTGTAGCTGTGTTTCGCAATGAAACAAATCTCAATGAAGCTTCCATTGAGATACCTGCCATGGCAGAAGGTGAGATAGTTGTGCAAGGAGTAAAATGTCAGGGCAAAACAATCAGTAATGGGCTGGTGTAATACCTCTTTTTAGTTAATTATTATCCTATAATAGCATATCTGATAGTCCCTGTTTCCCAAAGTCAAGGAAGAATCCTTCTTAATAGATGCATTTGTAGGATACTATGTCATCAAATACTCAAGTCCGGCTGAAGGACTGTTCCGATGTATAGGATCCTTCCAATTAGGCCAAGGACCATGTCCTTTGTTCAGAGAATTTTCAAGTGTATCCTCAGCATCCTTGAAGCAATCTCACACCTATACCGCAGCAATTTTCCAACAATTGTAGTCTTTTATTCATTACAGAATGACGCATTGTACTTTGTGAGACAAACATCCATGAAACAAGTTAGTTCATGTTATCTCTTGTGTTTTAGCAGCTAAAAACAGTCACTCCCTCACTTTCTGTTGATGGAAATAAGGCAAAAAATATATCCAGATTTTCACATTACTGAGAAATTTTATTTTATCCTGGATCATGAACTCCTAAAACGTTAAATAAACCTCTCCTTGAAAAAAGATTATTATATCTATTATATCTACCAGCAGACTTTTTCTTTATTAAATAACAGCACATTTTACAATCTGTTTATTATTTGGCTCAGATGATGAGGCGCGTGTCATATAAGGCCCTGTGAATTAGTTACTATAGATTCAATATCATTTGAAAACAAGTTTATTAATAAAAACATGATTTGAATTCAGCTGCACTGTGTTATTAATGAGAATAACAAAGACATTTAAATACCATCAGAGCCATTAAAACATATATATCTTTATTTTTTTTTATTGACCAGAGGTAAATTTACCCGCGGTTGAGAATATCAGTGTGTTTGTCGAGCATGGACATATCCATCTCACCTGGAAGAAGCCCAGTCTTCCTGTCAGTGGATATATAATAGTCTGGAACAGTACTGACAAAAACCACATGTGGCAGCAAACCCTAGAGCCCAGTTTCACTTTGAAAGGTATGTACACATATCAAATTCTTATAATGTTTATATATTCTTTAAATCTATTTTATATATTTATATATTCTTTAAATGCCAGGTGAGCCTTCCATCTTCTACACCATATCACTGACCGCACTCTATAAAGATGGTCCGGGAAATGAAACTACTCTTCATAAGTGCAGCCAAAGAAAAAGTGAGTACAAACAGAACAGGCCAGAAATTTGATATTTGAAATATATCTATTTAAGCAGTTTATACTAGAAGAAAATAGTTCCACCTGGCACCCTTAAGGAACCTTTAACTGCCCAAGAAGAATCCTTTTTTTCCTATCAGTGAAAAATCTCCTAGTTATTAAAAGTCTAATTAAAATGTATATTTTTGTTCTGTTCCAGACCTAACAAAAGTGTCTAAAGTCCAAGTGACTGAGGTTAGTGACAAGCACGCAGAGATCCACTGGCTGCCACTATTACCATCTCAGTGCTGTGCATTTGTACTGAGCTACACAGTGTTCTACAAACCGTACAACGAGCCAACAACCAGAAGTAAGTCTGATATCTGTGTGCGAGTACATTGTTTTGACTTGACTTGGTGACATTGCACAGATATTGATGTTCTGTTTGTACAGATGTCACTGTGGGACCGAATCAGCACTATGTCATTTTGGATGATCTGCAGGCCAGAACAGCGTACAGCGTTTATATCATGGCCCGTACAGTGGCTTCTTCTTCCAAGAGTGTGACAGTCATATTCTCAACGAAGCTCAATAGTAACTCTTAACTGTTCTTTTTACAAAATGATTTTTTTTGCCCTGTAATTAACATCTTACTGAGTTTATCCATTATCACGCACCCAGAGATGACTTTATTTGCCAGTTATACAGTATGTCATTCTGTGTAATTTGTCAGCCCACCACCAGGAGCTACTGCTGACCAGAAATGATAAAAGCACCATAATTCTTTACTTAAGTAAATGTATAGTATAATTGCTCATCTTCTGGTACAATTTCAAATTAAATCACCTTCAAGGTATAGTAGTAAAGCACTAACTTATTATTTTATTAAAAGTATTAAAGTAAAAGGACAAAAAAGATTCACAAAAAAAAGCTGTCTGCCTTAAATCAGTTATT
Organism: Doras micropoeus; assembly: GCA_028566355.1. Taxonomy (NCBI): domain Eukaryota; kingdom Metazoa; phylum Chordata; class Actinopteri; order Siluriformes; family Doradidae; genus Doras; species Doras micropoeus. Next base: position 2,792,329 of record JAOUQY010000009.1, on the reverse strand, counting down.
TTAGTTACTGATGTAAATAGGTGTCTCTGTCTTTAAAGAGCCTGTCTTTAAAAGCTAGCCATAGCAACTGCTTTATTCCTAATCTCCCAAATGTTAGCCAGCATGATAGTAACCCTGACGATACAAAGCTAGCTGTCACAAAGAACATAAATAATATCTACATAGGTTACCCTAATGGGAATTAGGTCTTATTTTTACTGTCACATCTGTTTAGATTTAGTTTAGTTTAGATTTGTTGTGAATTTTAGCTCATTGGGCCTGTTATAACTTTATATATCGGTATATATGAGTATAGTGTATGTGATATATATGAATAAATGTAGTGATGTTTGAAAATGTAGTGAGTACAAAGTATAATGTTGTAGAGATTTGTAATTCAAAATGCAGTAAGCGTAAGTCAAAAGTATTCAGTGGGGAAAAAACAAGGATAAGGTACGATTTAAGTAGAGTAACAAAGTAATTGTACTTTTCCCAGGACTGCTGATCAGATATTCGGGTGGTGGTCCAGTCCTAGCATACCAGTACCACTGACAAGATAGTCGCATCACATTTTATTGTACTGGTACAAGTGTATCAAATACTGCAGCTTTCCTGGACTTTTTAAGCATGGAATACTTTGTGTTTCACCTTGTAGATGTACAGTTTTAGATGGAGTGGTAGATAATACCATTAGATACAGTAGATATACTGTACTTTATTGATTCACAAGGATAAATTTGGGATCATAATGAGCTGTACTTAGAGATTATTCATTCATTCATTCATTCATTCATTATCTTAACCGCTTATTCCTATTTCAGGGTCACGGGAGAGCCAGTGCCTAGCAGCTTAGGGCGCAAGGCAGGAACAACCCTAGACAGGCACCAATCCATCGTAGGGCACACACACACACACTAGGGCCACTTTAGAGACACCAATCAACCTAACTTGCATGTCTTTGGACTGTGGAGGAAACCAGAGTACCTGGAGTAAACCCATGTGGAGGACATGCAGACTCCACACAGAAAGGACCCAGACCGCCCCACCTGGGGATCGAACTTGGGCCCTACTTGCTGTGAGGCGACAGTGCTACCCACCGAGCCACCGTGTCGCCCTAGTTAGAGATTAGTATATGCTAATCCTCTATATCCTCTATATGCTAAAGCACTATTTTTTTCCGTCATTTGCCAATTTCCCCATGTGCTTCCTCTGAGAAACCGCATCTTTACAAACTGCAGCTCATGCTACTTCACAAGTCAGTTTAATACACTCTGAGGGAAGTGTGAACACATGGCCACACTCATGTCCAAGGTTGAATAACATGATTGAATAATAAGTGATTGACAGGTCAGAGAATAATGCCATCCCTCCCTTCCAGAGCGCACGGCCAATTTAGCTTTCTTGGACTCCTGTCCATGGATGGCTGTGGCTTCATCACGGCTCTAACTTATGATCTCCTGATGATAGTGTAAGCACTTTTTTTGGCTTTTGAGGACAGTTTCCCTATTGGCTACATATTTTGCTGGACTGCCCACTAAAATGCCACAACCATGTCAGTGTTACTGGTTTATTGAGAATGATCTGCCACTCAAATAATATTTGAACAGGGTCAAGGGGGAGTTGACAAATTGTGCATAGCCATAGGTGGTCTGCAATCAGTAGCTTAAGTGTGAATACAAGGTATGCGTGCCTGGAAAAGTTACTGACAAGTTTGTTTCATGTCCAAAGCTTCAAGCACTCACTTTTTCCTACTTCCCCTTTTTCAGGTAAAGTTTTCCTTATTGTGATCCTTACCTGCTGTGTTGGTCTGATCCTGCTGCCCATTCTTGCTGTGATGATGTGTGTAACTAATTGATCTTTCTATAATGGTTAAATATTTATTTCCACACAGAACAAGACCTTGTATTGATCTCATTATTTCTTGTCCCTACAGACGAAGGAAATTCTTGAATAAAAAGATTCCAGACCCACGATTCAGTTCACTGTCCATGTGGCCATCAGACAGTTGTAGAAAGGTATGTCTTATTAGTTGTCTGTAGGTGTTAAAAAATAAAATGCAGATATATAAAATACATGCTGATTTTTTTTCCAGCCATGGCACTTACTCCCAGTGCCTGGAGGCAGGGACACAGAGAAAATTCTGCCATGTCATGTGGATAATGAGGTCATCAGTGTCTCCTCAACAAGCAAAAAAGACCTGGCTGTAAACGGTATCCAGAATATTGCAACACATGAAATGACATCACAGACAGAAAAAACTCCACTGGCTGCCAGTTTTTCTAGTAAAGGACAGCTGCCATTTGTTGAGAAAGAGCAAAGAGCCCTTCCTATACCATCACTGGATCTCCAGACGTCAGGAATTCAGTCACCTTATAGGGAGCAAACACCAGCAAGCAGCCCTATGGAGTCGCCTACTAAACCTGTGTGGTCAGATGAGACAGAGGCCCTGCTGACACCAAAGCTCAAAAATACAACTTACTTTACAAGTTACGTGACCTTGGACATGTTTGAATCTGGGAAACAAGCAACCAAGTGACATCTTTGATACAGTGGTCCGGATTTTGACCTCACGTGCTAATAATATTTACATTAACCCTATTATGGTGTGTTACTGCTACAACTGTGATGTGTATATCTAGAGCATTCAGAACATCCAGTAACCAGGATTAACCAGAATTACATTCTTTTCACTCAAAAATGATGAACTTTTTGCCAGGTTATAGATGTTTTGGCATCAACAAAGTAAATGTAAATACATTAAGAAAAAAATACCGTATTTTTACTTGGCTAAAATTGCAGCCTTAATAATGGCATCTGACATTTTATGTCGCATCAGACAGTGACGGCGCTGCTGGCTACATTAATTAGGTAGTTAGCTAGGTAATGTCAGAGCAATGCTACATTAAAGTACATAGCAAGCAGACCTAAAGTCTCACCGTTAATTTCATAATGCAGTTAACAGTTAGGTACGGTTTACCTTTTCCATAATTTAACCTGATATAACCTGATATAATTTAACTTGATTATATCAGTTATCTGCTAGCTAGCTGTACAGTGAAGCACAGTGAATGATGGCTACCTTGCTTAATAATACTGTTACCTCGCAAGCAGTAGCTCTAAACATACGAAGCTAGCAAAGTGTGCTATTTAACTGTGTACTTGTACAGGTGACGTGAATAACATTGATTATTCTGTTACAATGGTGCATGTAAATAGATGGGATATATTAAGCAGCAAGTGAACAGTCAGTTCTCAAAGTTGATGTGTTGGAAGAAGGAAAATTGGGGAAGCTTAAGGATCTGAGTGACTTTGACAATTGCCAAATTGTGATGGCTAGACAATTTCTACAATCAGCAGGTCTTGTTGGATGTTCTTGGTATGCAGTGGTTAGTACCTATCAAAATTGGTCCAAGAAAAGCCAACTGGTGAACCAGCGACAGGGTCATGTGCGCTCAAGGCTCACTGATGGGCGTGGGGAGTGGAGGCTAGCTTGTCTGGTCCAATCCCACAGAAGAGCTACTGTAACTCCAAAAAGTTAATGCTGGATATGACAGAAAGGTGTCGGAACACACAGTATATCACAGCTTACTGCTTATGGGGCTGTGTAGCTGCAGACCAGTCAGACTGCACATGCTGACCTCTGTACACCACAGAAATCATGTACAATAAGCATGCGAGCATCAGAACTGGACCAATGGAAGAGAGTGGCCTGGTCTGATTAATCACATTTTCCTTTACGTCATGTGGACAGCCATGTGTGTGTGTGGCTTACTTGGGGAAGAGATGGCAACAGGATGCACTATGGGAAGAAGGCAAGCCGGTGGAAGCAGTGTGATGCTGTGGGCAGTGTTCTTCTGGGAAATCTTAGGTCCTGGCATTCATGTGGATGTTACTTTTATCTAAAGGTTGTTGCAGACCAAGTACACCCCTTCATGGCAACAGTATTCCCTAATGGCAGTGGCCTCTTTCAGCAGGATGATGCATCTTGACACACTGCAAAAATTGCTCAGGAATGGTTTGGGGAACATCACAAAGGGTTCAAGGTGTTCATTTGCCACCAAATTCTCCAGAATTCTTCATTTCGATTGAGCATTAGTGGGATGTGCTGGACAAACAAGCCCAATCCATGGAGGCCCCAGCTCACAACTTAAAGGATCTGCTGCTAATGTCTCAGTGCCTCGTACCACAGCACACCTTCAGAGGTCTTGTGGAGTCCATGCCTCGATGGATCAGAGCTACAGTATGTTGTTGGTACAAGGGCAACTTACACAATATTAGGCAAGTGTTTTCAATGTTATGGATGATCAGTGTATAACCAGTACCTTGTGATTTAATTATGCAGTGATTTTATTACATGAAGCAAAAAATGATATTACTGGAGATGACACTGATCTGGTACCCAGGACTGATATTGGGGCAATACCAGAAAAACACGGTGTATCGGATATCAGGGAAAAATGTGACCCGTTTCAGAAAAAATATTTTTGGAACTGTATATATTTACGTATATAAGGTCTTCTTTATATGTTTTGTTAAGGGTTGAATTATATTATTTATACATTATACTTTATTATAATTGGAACATAGGATTATTTTTGTGTGAAAGCTATGGTTTTGTGTAAGTTGTGCATTCCATGTACTCCTGTATATATTTTTAGTTCTTCAGTACACTGTCAGTACAGCATCATCACAAGTTTCCTTATTATTATCACATGATCAGGATTGTAGAAGACAACTTGAAGCAGAAATTTGTTTTCTTTCATGTTTCATAGTTTAATAATCCTTGGATCTTCAGGCATGAATAATGTATAGCGGTTTAATAATGTATAGCATGATCATTGCATTTCAATGCAATAATATAGAGTAACGACAATTTCATCTCTTAAGTGAGGAATACTGATGAATAGTGGACAAAATGACCTGGGACATGAACTGACCAGATGTCTAGTTTGATTTCAGACACTGGTAACTTGGCAAAATCAGGATGTCATACTCCAATCTTCAATATATCTTCACTGTTCTACATAAAAAGGTTTTGTGTTCATAGTCATAGTACTAGACATGTGTGTTTTGTTGCAGTTGGACTCTAGGACCTCTAGTTACCTCTGACTGTGTTTGTGTAATCCTCTCTGAAGTGCTCATCATAGTGGGACTATGAACTCAGAGCAAGAAGATTTTGATAAATGAGCCTTTATTTCTCATGTAGTTACTACAAAGTATAATGTCAGTGATGACTTTTCACAAGATATTGCAAATGGATATGTGAAAAAGCATGCATTAAACAAGTCTCCTGCTCTCGAACCTTAAAATGAATGTAGTGTTGAGTTTTTTGTATACACAGTTTTTACCCATGTGGATTATGGACATCCTGAAGAAGTAGCTGAAGTTCCATAGCAGGTGGCGAAAAGTGCACTAATACTTGAGAAATACGCTGAAAAAGTCCTGATTTTTCTCTATTCTTCAGTTCTTCTGCATTCTCCGAGTCAGTACTGATGGTTGGAAATGTAAGCGAATTAGGCCGAAATGCAACCTTAGTCCAAGAAATGTATGTGAAATGTTACAAACAAATACTGATCACAATTAATCAACTTAAACTGGAGTAAGAGCATAAAGAACACTTGTGGCCACCGTCTTTCTGTACATATATCAAAATTAAAAAAGCGTCACTGTATTCCAAACAAAAATCCAAGACCTTTTCCTTTAAAGCAAATAAAGGTAAATCAGTAACAGCAGGAACACTGCAGACTGAACACAACGCCTTCTCACAATGAATCTGATCATCATACTCTTACAGAGTAAATATTTGCATCGGGATTAACTATTGAACAGCTTAGTCATGTTCTTATATAGTTCCCTCCAGAAATACTGGCATCCTTCATAAAACATAGTTTTATGAATGTATATATAGTAATTAAAATTTTACACTCAAACAGTAACAGTAACTTCTAATAAAAAAATGACAGCATTTTTAAAATGAAGGTTTTGGGAAAAATATTTGCCAATATTATATCAAATAAATGCCAAGAACCGGACCTTCTGAAAAACTTTCTCAGTCCACAGGATCTGTTGCTATATTTGACCATGATCCTGTTTCTCTGGGTTACAAATTTTAATTGCACGGAGTGCAGGCATGTAAAATCCCTTCATTCTCATTTTCATGAGAGCCAATCATTTTGGAGGGTATTGTATATGCATTAAACCCCTAGCATGTATAATGTTACAAAAGCAATCTGCAAGTGTTCAAATACTAAATTAAAAAAAGTGTTAATATACAAAAATAAACTGTCATTGCCAGTACATATGTGGACAGTACACACAGCAACAATATCATTTTATCTGAAAACTGAAACAACATAACCGTGAGACAACCAGTTTCTCAGTAGCAGTTAGTGTGTAACGTTAATGGACTTTGAAATATGGCAATGAAAATCAGGTCACCAGGAAAAGGCAAGGGATTCCGCTGACGCTGATAGTGTTTTTGTCCTCTTACTGCGGCCGGTAGCCACTCTGCTGTGGCATGTACCCGGGGGCATGACCTGGAGGATCCTCAGTCAATGTAGGCGAGTCCTCCTCCTCTGTTAGACTAAAGCTCAGAGAGCCAAAGCTAGGCTCCTCTCCCTCATCCATGTGCAGCTGCTCAAGGCCTCTACGTCGTTTGAAGTAGGAGTCTGTGTGGTGGCCGCTGGCCTCGGACAGGTGCTCTGGGTTTTCCTCACATTCCAGTAGCGGCTGGGTCGATTCGGAGCGGGAGAAAATGGCTGCAGGCGTGCCCGGAGTCTGGCCTTTATATCCACTGCTCACTACAGCAGAATACTGCACAGTGCTGGCTGTGGTCTGGCCTGAATCGGCCTCATCGTTGGAGGACACGCTCTGGCGTGGAGTGGACATGCCGGACGAGCCACCGATGCCGCTGCTGCGCTCCTCTGAAAAGTACTTCTTGAGTGGCATCACTGCTTTATCCTCATCGCATAGGGACTTTCTATCATCCATGTCCACCTCCACCACACTTACTTCTGCCAGGATACTTTCTTTCGGAGTGTCCGGCTGAGGGAGAGCAAAGAGGTAGTCAGCTGCTTATGCACAAAAATGAGTTTTAACATTTCATAAATTAGAATAAGAATCACTTTATTGCCTAAGAGTCGTGCTCAGAGGCCCCTCGGATGGCAAATTTCTTGATCTACTACTACAATCTGGAGAGTGTATAGTTTAGAATGTATAGTTCACAAACCTTGTTGGGACAGTCAGGTGACCAGTTAGCAATAGTGCTGTGGGACGGGTCTGGGACCTGCGGCCAGAAACGCTTCTTTAACCTTGAAAAGAAGGAAGCAAGCAACAAAATTTATTCTTTTAAGACATAAACCAAGACACTGCAGCTTAAACTATAGTCAATTATCAGATCTTAGTTTAGAAACATTATATATTTAACTGAAACTCAAAAAGGTGATTTTTTTTTTAATTATTATAGCCCTTTGAATTTGTTAAGAGAACATTATGTGGTGACCAATATAAAACAGTCAGTTATAAATAAAGCTCCTAAAATATATTTTAAAATAGTTTTAAATGTCTGCTTAAAGATACTAGTATTGTACTTTCTCTTTCACAGTTGTGCTGTTACATGTGTGTGGTGACTCACAGTTCTTTCTTCTTGATGATGATGATCATTATGAAAAGTACACAGAACAGGAAGCTCAAGCACACGACCACGACAATCAGGTCGATTTCTCCGTCGTCTAAAATGTGCAAGTGGCAATAAACACACACACACAGACACACGCACACCATTAGTAGTGGCACAAACGACAAATATTAAAAGTTTAAATGTTAAAGGTATTTTCTTTTCTACTTGTTATGGAAACTACCACTTTACAGTCTGTACAAGAGTGTAGCAACAACTTCACACCTGAAATTCACACTTCTTTTTTTTGAGCTTGTTTCAAAACCGATGAATTGTGAATTTTCCGGCTGTTTCAGTAGTTTCAATTTCAGTATTTGTATGTCCATATTGCAACATACAGGCAATCGTATACCCAGAGATAATGTAACAAAACTTTTCATAAAATCAGGAATCTCTAAAGACTACATACCATACTTTTTTGTGTAGAAACTGGAGGCAGATCCAACTTTCGAGCCCTCCTGGTTACACACCACGATATACACAACATAATGACTATCACTAGCCAGGCCAGTCAGCTTGTATGAGTAGGTGGTAGATGGTACCACAACATCTGCCAAACACATTAGGTCATGAGCCACAAAAAAGGTCTACAACTACACACAACGACAAACTAAAAAGCAAAGCGACAATACATGTATCAGCAATCTGATTTTGCTTGTCTGAACAGAACTGATTTGCCTTACATTGCTGATTGTTTCCTGTTTTGTAGAAAATGGTGTAATTGAAGAGAAAGCCCTGCTGGTCCTCAATAGGAATCTGGTTCCATTTCAGCTGAGCGGTGGTTTTCCCAGTTGCAGTCACATTCACAACTGGACCTCTTAGAGGAGCTGGAGTTTTAAACATTGACGTGTTAACCAAGTTGAATCAGGCAAATGTTCTGTATCGTCAATTCAAATTTCACTACGCTAACGGTGAATCCAAAAGTACATAATAGGTTATGTATTAAACTCACATGATGATAGTAAAGTTTGTAGAAAGCATGAAAAAATATATACATATATACCTCCTTGCTTTAGATAGGCTTGTACAGTGACTCGTGTCCCTGATTCTAAGAAGCTGGAGTTTCTAACTCGATAAACTGGATAGACTGATATGTTGTAACGCTTGAATGGCTCCAACTCTGCAAACGTGAAAGACAAAAACTGGTTAAATCAAGCCACATAAAACAGCTACAGCAAGCACAGTATCTAGATATACAGATAAGACAGACAGACAGATAAATAGATAATACATTGAAGTATGCTAGTACAACTTATTTCTTGAATGAACAACAAAAGAACTTTCTTTTCCTCTCTGATAAAATGGGAAATAAGCCAATCAGCATATTTCATCTGAGTGACAGTTCTGCAGGTGTTCAACACTCGGATATCAACTCCCACCACCTGAACGCTCACTCCCCCCCTCCCCCCAATGTCACATGCTGTAATATTATAATATTTAGCTGTTGTTCCTCTCTTGTGCTGACGAGTGCCCTGATGTGTTCAAACACTTTAAAATAGTGGCTTTATAAAAGTTTTTATATTAATATATACAAAAGCTAAGCTTATTGTTTTTTTTTTTTTACTAGTCACTGCTCATTACTGCAAAATCACAAGTAATCACCTTTAAAGGAGACACTACTGGTACTGCTCAACACTCTTTGCCAGCCGATCTCCTTATTAGGCAATGAAACCCATTCTATTATATACTGAAAGGGACGCCTATAGGGTGGAACCCAATGCACTCGCAGCTGGCCTTCTTCCACTGAGCAGTTCACTTGTTCCACTCCAGGAAGTTGCTCTACAAAAGAAATCATAACCACTTAGTGTAATGTGCAACGTGCCTTCAAACTTAGAAAACTGTAGGTTATTATTATTATTATTATTATTATTATTATTATTATTATTATTATTATTATAGCAAAAGGGAAGTAAATCTGGAATGGGATGTTACAAAAACACATACAGGTATGACATAAGGTGTCCACAAACTTTTAGTCATACAGTGTAATACTCTGCTACCATTAGTATTAGTAATCAAAATGTTTTCTAATAATTCAGATTATACAGGGGTTAGACAATGAAACTGAAACACCTGTCATTTTAGA
>JAOUQY010000009.1:2677806-2688979 GCA_028566355.1 Doras micropoeus | reverse complement strand
TATATATATATATATATATATATATATCTTGGTCTAGTTCAACACATGCAGCCACAATCATGGGGAAGACTGCTGACTTGACAGTTGTGGAGAAGACGATCATCAACCCCTCCACAAGGCCACAGAAGGTCGTTGCTGAAAAGGCTGGCTGTTCAGAAAAGAAATATTCTAATCATTTGAGATTCTGGGTTTCTGCTTTTCATGAGCTACAAGCCATAATGATGAAAATGAAAAAAAAAATGCAATGAATATAAAATATATTACAGTTTACCTTTTTCAAATTAAATTATGAAAAAAATGGAAAAGATTTTCCCACTATATTCACATTTTTTTAGATGCACTAGTATGGATGCATGGATAGATAGAATAGTGGTTGAACGGATGAGATGGTGAAAATTGTGTATGACGAAGCCCCATTTTAATAGTGTCACAGTGGGACAGTGTTGTTGGTGTGCAGGTGAAATGTGTGTTGGGGCAACAGCAGGTTGGAATTCCGTGTGTCGGATCTTCTCTCAGCGGTTAGGTGAGCTAGACAGCGTGGCACCACCTGTGTTTTGTGTGTCTGCCCAGTGCTGAAATGCTAGCAGCTAGTCACGTTCACAGTGTCTCCCACCCCTCCAAAGACATGAATACAGCCTTGACGTAGGATCCGCTCTACACAAAAAAAACTGTGAAACCATAGCCTATTATTTTTCTTCTGAAAACGGCAATTATTCTAATTGTACTGAATAACTGTTGTTTGTTTACAAGGCTAGTTTTTTTTATAATTTTCCAGTTACCGTGCTGAGCGTTTGAGAGAATTCTGTTTGTTCCCCAAGTAGAGTAGTTCTTATCTTCTTGTGCACGTATTTGCCTTAATTTAATGTACATTATTTAAATGAATACTGTAGGCTATAGGTGTATTTAGGTTAAAAGGATGCTGGAATATTCTTCAACAAATCACTTTATCTTAAAGACGTTATAAAATAGCAATTCTGTATAATTCCCAAATTTAACGTGTATGTGTTTGTGTTCAGTCACGACCCAGGGTCTACAGTGGAAAGCTCCATAAGTCGCTCTCAGAGCCTGGTACCTTCATCCACTGGTTCCTCCTCCTCCTCCTCCCATGCTGAAGGTCAGAGGGCAGCTCACGAGGGAGACTTTTCTCTCCCTCACTACGGAGTGCAGCAAATCCCTCAGACTTATAAAGAACTGGCTGAGCCTTGGATCAAGGTGGGGTGCAGGACCGTGTAGCTACATTTTGAGTCATGCAGATCACTATGAAACATTTCCACAGTTGCTTTATACACGAGTGAAACTTTAAGATCATTAGGGACCAATTTCCCCTTTTAATTTACTGATATATACGGTTAAATATTGTGTATTTCTATGCATTAATTACGAATAAATTTTGACTCATTACTTGTTATACTTGTTATTATTGTTGTCGTCATCACCATGGGTGTTTCATGTCTCTCTTGTCAGGTGTTCGGTATTGAGCTGGTAGGCTGTCTGTTCTCCCGGAACTGGAACATCAGAGAGATGGCCCTGCGGAGGCTGTCGCATGACGTGAGCGGCGCTCTGCTGCTAGCCAATGGCGAGCACTCGATGTTGAACGTGGCCGCAGGAGCCGGGCCTGGTATTGGAGCAGCAGGAAGTGAAATCTCAGGGGAAGTGGTGGTGGAATCATGCTGCAGTGTTCTCTCTATGGTGTGCGCAGACCCTGTATACAAAGTCTACGTGGCTGCACTGGTAAGAGTTCGTAGGTATCTTCACATGCATTCCTGTGCCTACTGCTTTATCACGAGCAGTTTCAGTAGCCACTAGACAAATCTGAGATTGACTTGACCACTAGACTACTACTCATCACACACACACCAGACGTCTGAGTCTGTCTCATGATCGGGTCACAAGTGTGGCAGCCTGTGTGTCCTCGTGACTGCCGGGATGCCATGGCTTTCTACCACACTTGCAGGAAATTACTCAATACCAATCTGATACGTTATCTGATGTCTTCCTTAGATTATAATCGGATAACGGACAGTTGAAGAGATCTAGAGTAACATGTATGAAGATGTTTGTGGGCTCTGAGTGAACCACAAAAAGTTGATTTTTTTTTTTTTTTTTGGATCCAACCCCCAGACTGAAGATGTACCCATCATTTTAAACCTTTTAAACATCTAAATCATGGCCGTCTTTAATTCCAGGTCATTACCATGTCACATTTATTTATTCTTTCTAATGGTGGAGCTGTTTGATAGATTCTTGTATACAACATGTAGGTTTTTTTGTGTAACTCTCATTCATTTGTGGCTATTTGAGCAGTGCCAAAGTTCAATATGACAACAAACCATGCTGGCTAGTTCTAAAGTTCACTTTAAACCAGGAAGTCTGCAAAACAGCAGGGAACTTCAGGCTGGGGCTTAAAGTAAAGGTTTCTGTTTTGTTTTTGTTTTTTTTCCACGCTTAACCTATTTCTACTTCTTTTAAAGAACAATTGCTTTTGGTGACTATTTTCATGGCATGGAATTTGACATTTCCCTGAGGCGCTTTGCTCCAACGTTTTATGAAAACAAGAAAAGTTCTGTCCTCTTGGGGGATTTCCAGAATATTTAGCGTTGTTGGATTTTTTGCTGTATTCTTTCGAACAAAGAAAAAATGGGGGATGGCGTCCATGGACTAAAAATACCACACGCACTTTTGTTCAAGGCAAGGCCAGCGGTTGTATCAAAGCATTAGAGTTCGGTGAAGATTTTTTTGCGGTGATGTTTGTATTGGGCAAACACATCAACGGACAAATTACTGCACTGAAAAGGACACGTAGGCCATTAAGTGTGTTTGAGTATCTGTTGACTGAGTTAAGAGTCCTCCTTTTGGCCAAGTGAGTGTTTGTGATTTTCTCCAGGTTTATATTCTGTCTTTTTTAGGCAGGGAATGGTATAGGCAGTTGTGTGTGTGTGTGTGTGTGTGTGTGTGTGTGAGAGAGAGTGAGGCTGGAGTGAGAAGGAGAGTCGATGCTGAGCTTATCACTACTGGGCAACACTCCAGTACAATGCGCTATCAGTCACCACTCCCCAGTCTTCTCTGGTAGTCAGGGTCAGGGTGAACTGTTTCTCACACACTTACACAAACACACATATGCAGAGCATACTACTCTGTGAACATGTCAAGTTCTTTGCTTCAGATCCTGGTATTCTTGTTCTCACCAGAATAGTCAGGCCATAATATGCAAGGTCAAAAGTTCATGGCTCTGTGTTTAGCCCTGTGATCCTGCGTTACATACCTGCTGCTATGTTGAGGTGCTCACTCGGCTAGGCACGTTGTTTAACTGACTATTAACTACTCGGAGTTTAAAGCTGCATGTAATCTTGTTTATTATTTTAACAATCAGCTCAAGTTTAACAAGCCTAATCTGGCATATGTCTAGACTGGCATACATCATGTGATGTTTGGATGCTTTGTGAATATTTGGAATTCTTATTTTGTGTTTTTCTTACCCAGAAAACCCTGCGTGCCATGCTGGTCTACACGCCATGCCACAGTGTGTCGGAGCGCAGTCGCCTGCAGCAGCTGCTCCGGCCTGTGGTCGAGACCATCTTGGTTAAATGCGCCGATGCCAACAGGTGCTGCACGTCCTCAAATCTGTGGTCCAGATTTCAGGGCTTTTTGGAGTTTAAAATACATTTACTGCCACCTAATGATGAACCCTTGTAAAAGCACTCAAAGTAGTTTACAGCGTCACTATCATGCATTAAAAACAGAAAGTCCATACTAGTTCATTAATGTTGTGACTCTTCCCAGTTCTGAGTGCTGGAGCATGTGTAATGTAAGGTTGTGTGTGTGTGTTCAGTCGTACCAGCCAGCTGTCCGTGTCCACTCTGCTGGAGCTGTGTAAAGGCCAGGTTGGAGAGCTTGCTGTTGGTAGAGAGATTCTCAAAGCAGGTGTGAATTGCACTCACATTCTTGAAAAGCAATAACAGAATTTTTTTTGCTCTCTTTGTGTACTTGTAAGAGCATCAAAGCAGGTCATCATTTATATATGTGTGTATATTAGGTTCTATCGGGATCAGTGGAGTGGACTATGTGCTGAACTGTATCCTGGGTTCCCAGACAGAGTCAAATAACTGGCAGGCTCTTCTAGGCCGCTTGTGTCTGATCGACAGGTTGCTGCTGGAGTTTCCAGCTGAGTTCTACCCCCATATCGTCACAGCCACAGACTGTGGACATCCCCAGAATCAGGTGGAGAGGTACAGGACTGCTTCATCGAAACGTCAATAACTACATTACACACAGCCCAGCAGTCTGTGGACTGATGGCCTCGGGATATATTGAAAATACTGCCAATTAGAGATGTATTTTTAATTCTTTCTGTCTTCTAATTGTAATTATGGTCTAATGTTAATTCCAGGTACCAGAAACTGCTGCGTCTGCTGAGCTTTGCGCTGCAGTCCATCGATAACTCGCACTCCATGGTAGGGAAGCTGTCTCGCCGCGTGTTCCTGAGTGCCGCCCGCATGGTGGCCCGCGTGCCACACGTCTTTGTCAAACTGCTGGATATGCTGAGTGTCACAAGCTCCACCCACTATGCCCGCATGCGCCGGCGCCTGCTGGCCATTGCAGAGGAGATGGACATCCTGGATGCCGTGCACCTTGGCCTTGAGGATGTGCAAGGAGGTGCTGGACCGCACTGTGACGCTTTTCTGGATCCCGCAGCTCCTCAAAACTCACCCATTTCCACTGAGAGGAACTCGCCCACTCACTGTCTGCAGGAAAAGCCCTGTAGTAAAGTAGCTCGCTGTGGAACGGTCAGTGCCAGAACCATAGACGATATGTCGGACAGGTTGGCATGCATCACCACAGGACCTGCTGACTCCCCAAAACCCCCAGTTCAACTGCGTGGCCCCCTTCGGTCCCTGAGCCAGTGTCTTAATTCACAATCGCCCTCCTCCAGTCAGCCACCCCCAATCCCTTCCCCTTCTACCTGTCAGGCTCGGCCACACGGTTTTGTCCCTGGCAAACTCACTAACTGTTCCCCTGGTGCCCAGCGTAAATTCCCGATTCCTAAAGGTGCTAGTGGAGGAGGGACCAGTAAAGACCCTGAAAAGCTGCCTTCCCCTGTGTTCTCCCAAGCTAGGCCTCTGCCTTCCAACCACATCCATCGTCCCAAACCCTCACGGCCCTCTCTTTCCCCTTCCACTTCATCTGAGGCAGCTAAAGCTCAGTGTCTCGGGCCCAAGAGCAGTATGAAGCTCGATCTTCAGGACATTTCTCCAGTGGAGGGCGCAAGGTGCAGTGCCAGCTCTGTGTTTGTCCCTAGCGATGATTCAGTCTTCACGCCCGTGGACGATAAGTTTCGTGGCCTGGACGCTTCAGCAGAGCTCAACTCCAGCATGGAGGATCTTCTGGAGGCATCCATGCCAGTAACAGACAGCACAGTGACATTCCAGTCAGAGGTGGCTGTGTTGTCACCAGAGCAGGCTGGTTCAGATGATGCATACAGCCAGGATGTGACGCAGAATCAGAAGTGCAAGGAGAAAATGGAGGCCGAAGAGGAGGAGGCACTAGCCGTCATCATGGCAATGTCAGCATCCCAAGATGCCCTACCCATCATCCCTCAGTTGCAGGTGGAGAAGGAGGAGGATGTCATCATCATACAGGTGGATGTGAGTGTAGATGATGTTTATCAGTTTCCATGTAGCTCCTTTCCTACTTGGTCAGCACTGGTAGCTGACATTCAGATGTTTCAGTAAACAACATTAACCACGCTGTAACCTTTCCTGTCCATACTCAGACGCCAGAGACGCTGCCTGGACATACCAAAGCAAAACAGCCCTACCGGGAGAGTGCAGAGTGGCTGAAGGGCCAGCAGATAGGCCTGGGAGCATTCTCCTCCTGCTACCAAGCCCAGGACGTCGGCACTGGAACGCTGATGGCCGTCAAACAGGTGTGTGTGTGTGTCTCTGTTTTATTTGTCTGCATCGGCTTATTTGCAAATGGTTGATCTGCCATAAATGGCATTACATGTCCTCTATGGGGTGATGTGGGTGCAGAAACCCTGAGGTTTATGACTACTTCTGGCTTCTAAAACACTCTTACTGTGCTATTAAAGTTGACCAGACACAGGATAGTCTAGGATTATTCACATTTTCTCCACTGAAAAAGACAAATCAAAGATGAATGAGGATTTTCCATGCATTAATAGAGGTAATGTATTAAACTTCTCCTGCACTAATTGGTCTTGACCTTGTTATTTGTAATATTTTATCCAAATAATCTTGACCACACTAGCTTGGTTATTACTATAACTACCTTATATTCGTATATGTGGGTTTACATGGCATTGCAGATCTTTTGGAACTGAAAGAAAACTTTATATTTTTCAAATTGCAAAATGAGTTTTGCCCTGCCTCCAAGGCTAGTACTCCATGTCTCTCAAATACAGTATCACACTAAACCCTTACATGTGTCATCCACTGCTATTGAACCTACACAGATCATGTTACAAGCACATGCGATGGTTATGTCAAAGCAGTCTGCCAGTAAGAGGGTTATCAGCAAATCCATGGATGATTCAGAACAGCATTAGCAGTGTTGCCAGGCAGAAGATAGATGTAGACTGTGCTTGGGCAGACTGTAGTGCTCCACAGTATGGATTACTGCTCCACGTTCAACTTATTAGATCAGAACTGAGCGGAGTCGATTGGGAGAACATATCAGTGTTTTCGTTGTAACCTCAGTTTGTACCCAGAAGGTAAAAATATTTCTTTTGGCTTCTCCCGTTCCTTGGGGTCGCCACAGTGGATCAAGCCCACATCTTGATCTGGTGCTGGTTTTACGCCGGATACCCTTCTTGGCAAAACCCTCCCATTGACCGGGCTTGGGACCAGCGCTGTGTGTGCACTGCACCATTCGTGGCTGGGTTTAGCAGCAGGTTCAGGGCCTTGCTCAGGGACCCAATAGCAGCACCCCTGATGCTGGGGCTTGAACCACCCTGACCTTCCGATCAGCAGCCCGGGGCTACATCTAACTTACTGGGCTACCACTGCCCCAATGTTTAAAAAAATATAAACCATAATTACCTTCAGTACTTTATTCATACCAACTTGGGTTTGTTAAGCAGAAGATGCTCTCCTTCCTGAATCCTTTATGTGATGCCTTTATAGGTGACCTATGTGAGGAACACATCCTCTGAGCAGGAGGAGGTGGTGGAGGCACTACGGGAGGAGATTCGGATGATGAGCCACCTCAATCACCCCAACATCATCCGCATGCTAGGCGCGACTTGCGAGAAGAACAACTACAACCTGTTTGTGGAGTGGATGGCAGGTAGGATCTGAGTTACAAGGAACTGCAACTGTACAATTATAGCAACACATTCTGATTCATTTGGGGGCCGTTCGCTTGCATCTTCTGTCAGTCAGCCAGACCTTTAGGTTCTTTAATGAAGTTGATCAAGCTACAATGAACTGCATTCTTCTCTCTTTCTTTCCAGGTGGCTCTGTGTCTCACCTGCTGAACAAGTACGGTGCCTTTAAGGAAGGTGTGGTAATCAACTACACAGAGCAGCTGATCCGAGGTCTGGCCTACCTCCACGAGAATCAGATCATCCACCGTGACATCAAAGGTGAGCTGCACACAACCATAAATGCTCCCAGTAAAGGGCTGATGATGTTCGCTCCGTGTCAGTAATTAGCTGATAAGCTCAGCATGCTGCAGTGGTCAGTCTGTAGTTTCGTTTTAAATAAGAAACAACTTTCTCTTAGGGTGTGCTATACTTGAGATGTGCACACAAAACTGTGTCAGAGCTGAAACACTCCTGGCAACCAGGAAAATGTTAGAAATTTCACACCAGCTGTTCCAGCAAGCATTTATGTCATAGAAATGTGGATCTTTCTGCCCTTGGTTATGGTTGTTGTCCTAGTTTGTTCAGCTGCTGTCATCACAGCACTTTGTGCTATCCATACCACCTATGGAGAAGAATCTGTAGCAGATGGAAACAGACCAAAATGTGACATGCAGAAAATGTACCGCACTGAAAAGCAAAACCTGCACTGCATTCCTCTTATGGCGCTTAAGCTATTTAATGCAATGTGATTAAACAGATTTTTGTGTCCGACTTTAAATGTCATTACTCATTCCATTGCATTTCACTTTCATCAGTGTGTTGCAACAGTGCTACACTAAAATGCAATCACTGGCCAATAGCATCATAATCAGAGATGTTGCTGTCCATATCAAGGAACACCCTTTATAGTTTCTTATTGGCTTGTGGTTTCTTTATTTCTGTTGAACCCATAGTCATTAAATTTCAATTCAATATGATCTTATGACTAAAATACACACAGCTTATAACAATTCAATCCCTGTGCTCCGACGGGCTTTCGCATGGGCATGGTGTTTCGAGCTCAGTTAGAGTAGGATATCAGATAAACAGTAGGACCCATTTCAGCATTCTAGCCTTCTCAGTGCCCAGATGTTTATTTTTGTGAAACCCCGCTGAAGTGCCTCGTCACTGGAACAATACAAGCAAGTTTAGAGTGAACATTGGATGGTTTAACAAGAGAGCCCAATTTCCTGAACAGAGTGATCACAGGAGATGAATCATGTTTGTTCGAGTACTAAAAAAGTGCTGAATGGCACACGACATCACCCAAAGAAAGAATCAAGTCACTGTTTGTCGTCTTTTTTTGATTCTCAAGGGATCATCCATAAATTATTCGTACCAGAAGGCCAAACAGTAAATGGAACATTTTACCTTACATCCACCCTATAGGCCCAACTTGGCTCCCAAGATGAAAACACGTTTGAAAGGCAGTAAAGAACATCCGTGACCGAGACCCTGAACTCCCTCACAGTTAACGATTTCAAGTGCTGTTACCAACAATGGCAGAGGCATTGAGAGCGTTGTGTGCATTCACAAGGATCATGATTTGAAGGCGATAATATGGAATTGTACTTTTCTCCCATTCATATAAAAATAATAATAATAATTAATTAATAAATAGCTAAATAATAATTGTCATTACTTTCTGGCCAGACCTCGTATTATATAATGTGTACTATTTAGCATTCTAATTATTTTTATAGACTAGTCGTGTTGCTGTGAATGGAAGGGCTCCCTGTGCAGTGCCTCTTGTTATTGACCCACAACAAAACAGTTTTAAGGGGAGCCATCATCCATTTTAAAACGTAAAATATAAGATCTGAAATTCGGCATCCATGATGTAGTGCAGGTTCTGCAATATTTACGCTACAGTGCCCTCTGGTGGGTCCTACACTATCCCTATGTGGAGCAGGCTTTGTCTACACATTGCACAGTTCATATATGATACATTTTTGTACATCCTCCTGGTACTAATAGTACACTAAATCTCATTGTAGATTCATTGTAAATCATTCTCATTGCAAATCACATTATTTATTTTGCTGGCATGGTTTGCCTTCACTTTTCCCCTTAGAATGACGAGTCACTGCAATTCGGTACGTTCTTCTGACTGAATATTTTTATACTATAATGAAACATTTCTATCTTAATGGGCGTGGTCACTTCCAGGATGACTCCACACACCTCCACAGGGCTCACTGAATGGTTGGATGGAAATTAAATGATCTAAATTATATGCTACGGCCTTCACACTCATCAGATCCCAACCCAAGTGAGCACTTGAGAGATTTTGGAGCCATGTGTTAGACAGCACTCTCTACCACCATCAAGACAGCACCAACTGATTGAAAATCTTTAGGAGGAACAGGGTTCATTACTCCAGTTCAATTGCACAGACTTGAATCTATGTTAAGACACATTGAAGCTGTTCTGGAGGATTGTACCAGCCTAATACCCTATAAACACACAATGCATTGGTTTTTCCTTTGTCACCCACTTGTATATACTATAGCTAATTTTTCTACCCTTAATTTACTTTGTAGTAATAAATGACATTATATTGTAGCAATGTTAGCAATGTTATATTATAATAAGAAATATAACAATCATTTATTTCTGATTGTTTCTCTCTTTATCTTGCAAAGGTGCCAATTTGCTGATTGACAGCACAGGTCAAAGGTTGCGGATAGCCGACTTTGGTGCAGCGGCGAGGTTGGCCTCCAAGGGCACGGGCGCAGGAGAGTTCCAGGGCCAGCTCCTGGGCACCATCGCCTTCATGGCCCCTGAAGTAAGACTGACCAGATAATTAACACATTCAGACAAACCAACAGCATGCTTCATTGATGCAGCAAATATGGGCACTTAAAACAAATAATAAATTCTAAATATGAAATGTCTAAGTACATCATTATCATGTGAAGAGAATGCCCACAGAGAGGCACAAATCATCTTGCCATTTTAACTTGGGCCATTTAAATGGCCAGACAAAGCTGCAGCTAAGTCCAGTGAGCGCTCTGTGTGGGGAATCGGATTCACGTGGCTCTCTGGAGTTTGCGGCCAAAGTGCATTTCGATTTCTCACTAACTCCAAGTGAAAGAAAATTGTAATCCTTTAGAGGCGGCCACAATGGTCTGCGTCTTAACGTTTTGTTCTCATTGTGGGTGCAGACTTTGTTTAATTAGGAAGCAGTTCAGCAGGACTTGCCTCCTCTTTGGCAGTAAGCTTCATTATTGAAGCCTCTTGATGCTGAACAGCTACCCACCCCCCAGAAAAAGCCGGCATCTATTCTTTTCCTGGCTCAGACTAAATATACAACAAATTCTTCAAGATTTCATTTCACAGTTCTTGAAGAGGATGAATGAAAGGACTATAATTGAGGTGGCAAAACCTACTGTGACAGTGGGGGGGGGTTTGTAGCTATGATTCTGCATTAACACACACACACACTTTTGTATATCGAGGCTTGGCAGTACCTAAAACCGATACCACAGTCGTATTTCATCCTTAAAATAGGTTAAACTTCAGTAACTTGAGCTCCAGACAAAAACATAAATGCTGGTGTCCTGAGTTATTTTGTTTTAAGAGTCGGGGGTTTTTTTTGCTGTCTGTACTTTTAAGAAAATGTTCCATCAGAATGAATCAATACCTCCTGGAAATGCAATCATAGCAAAAGCCTTAGCAAAATGGAGCTATTCTGCTGAAAGAAATCACTCTTTTCTGTATTGTCTGGTGCTGTACAGGGGTTAGACAATGAAATTGAAACGCCTGTCATTTTAGACCACAATAATTTATTAGTATGGTGTAGGGCCT
>JAOUQY010000009.1:2658987-2672486 GCA_028566355.1 Doras micropoeus | reverse complement strand
AATGCCAAGTTAACTCAGAATGTGTAAACCTACAAAATGTGCAGGGGGTTGAATATTACTTGGAGGCACTGTATATATATACACATACATACAGTGCCCTCCAGAATTATTGGGACCCGTGATAAATGATTGTATACAGTGCTGTGAAAAAGTACTTGCCCCTTCCCAATTTCTTTGACTTTTGCTAATTTGTCACATTTAAATGTTTCAGATCATCCAACTAATTTTAACATGAGATTAAGACATGAGTAAACACAAAATGCAGTTTTCCATTCCATTTATTGCAGATAAAGATTTATTCAAAATATATCACTCGTGAAAAAGTCACTGCACCTCTAAACCTAATAACTGCAAACACACAGAGGAATTTTGGACCACTCTTCTTTGCAGAATTGTTTTAATTCAGCTGCATTGGAGGGTTTTCAAGCATGAACTGCCCATTGAAGGTCTTGCCACAGCATCTCAGTGGGATTTCAAAGAATTAAAAACTTTGACTCGACCACTCTAAACCCTTCATTTTGTTTCTTTTGAGCCAATCAGAGGCGGACTTGCTTGCGTGCTTCGGATCATTGTCCTGGTATATAACCCAACTGCGCTTGAGCTTCTGGTCACAAACTTTCTCCTTCAAGATTTTCTGATAGAGAGCAGAATTCATGGTTCCATCAATTCCAACATGTCATCCAGGTCCTGCAGAAGCAAAGCATCCCCAGACCATCACATGACCACCACTATGTTTGACTGTTGCTATGATGTTCTTATGGTGGAATGTGTTAGATGCAACTAGCCAAATGTCTTCCAAAAAGTTCCACCCTTAGACTCGTCAGTCCAACAAATATTATCCCAAAAGTCTTGTGGGATATCTAGCCTTTATTATTTTGGGGGGGAAATACAAGACAAGCCTTTGTGATCTTTTTGGTAAGCAGTGTTTTGCACCTTGAAACTTTTCATGGATGCCATTTTTGCCCTGTGTGTTTCTCATTATGGAATTGTGTACGTTGACCTTAATTGAGGCAAGTGAGGCCTGCAGATGTTTGTCTGGGCTCTTTTATGACCTCCTGGATGATGTGCTCTTGGTCAGTCAAGTTCTTCCACACCAAACTCACTCATCCATGTCTTTATGGACCTTGCTTTGTGCACTGGTGCAGTCATGTTGGAACAGGAAGGGGCCGTCCCCAAACTGTTCCCACAAAGTTGGGAGCATGAAATTGTCTAAAATCTAAGGGGCCGAGCCCAATTCCTGAAAAACACACCACAACCATAATCCCCCCTCCACCAAACTTTACACTTGGCACAATGCAGTCAGACAAGAACCGTTCTCTTGGCAACCGCCAAACCCAGACTTGTCCATCAGATGGAGAAGTGTGATTCGTCACTCCAGAGAACACGTATCCGCTGCTCCACGGCGTGCTTTACACCACTGCAGCTGACGCTTTGCATTGCACTTGGTGGTGTAAGGCTTGGATACAGCTGCTCGGCTCACACTGTTTGGAGGCCACATGAAGTTTGGAGGTCTGTAGTGTTTGACTCTGCAGAAAGTTGGTGACCTCTATGCACTATGCACCTCAGCATCCACTGACCCTGCTCTTCGTGGCTGAGTTGCTGTCATTCCCAGTCACTTCCACTTTGTTATAATACCACTGATAGTTGACTGTGGAATATTGAGCAGCAAGGACTGGACTTGTTGCACAGGTGGCATCCTATCACGGTACCATGCAGGAATTCACTGAGCTCCTGAGAGCGACCCATTCTTTCACAGATGTTTGTAGGCGCAGTCTGCATGCCTAGGTGCTTGATATTATATACATGTGTCCATGGAAGTGATTGGAAAACCTGAATTCAATGATTTGGATGGGTGAGGGGATACTTCTGGCAGTATAGCATATTTTCCAAAGACATAGACATTCCTAGTGAAACACCACCTACTTCTGTAACTGCATCACACAGTCAGCGGGTATTTCTCCTGTTCAAGGTAGGACGCATTTGAATATCCAGCCACGGCATGTTGTGAACTGGCGCCGGGGCTCGCGGATTGGTCGGCGCTCTCTCACCATACACCGTCATTCACCTCACACCATTGAGCCACTCTCAGCGCGGCTGGTCTGCGCGCACTCTGATTGGTCGGTTGTTGAAAAAGGGGGCGGGAAATAGAACTTCAGAACTTTGGTTCTTTGTCCTGATTGGGCGGCGAAAAGGCGTCTAACACTCTACAGCGCTCGCTCAGGTGAGGTCCTCTTACTCTGTATAAATAAGAGACTCAGCATCTGAGTGTGCGTCCACTCCGAGATTAACAACTTTACATTCAGCTTTTGGTTGAAGATCTGTATAGGTAAGTATTTTTTCCCTGTTTGTATATAAAAAATAATTTGCTTAATACAATAATTGCTATGAATAACGAAAACACAAAAAGATAAACGGTTTTTAAAAAACAGATATTGTAAAAAAACTAGAAAAGCACAATAAAATAAAATAAAAATAACTACGGAAATTAATAATATAGTGAAAATAAATAAATAAATAAACAAACAGCTGAACTATAATAATAGTTTATTACTATAGTTTGTATAGTATTACAAAAAGTGAATATGCAACTCAATTAATAAATTATTTCTTATTTATTTATTTATAAGTTCAATTAAAAAAAATTATTATTGTTACTACTGCACAAAGTGTGAAACCTATTAAAGTTAATATTACTGAAGTGGGACACATATTGCTTTTTCCCCTCACCATCATTCCAATCATATAATCATTAATATTATAACAGGACAGTTTTATAAAAGATCTCCCTTACACTATTAATTAATGAATTAATTATTAATAAAAAATTAATCAAGAAATACCAAACACAGGTAGATTAGTGCATCTGGGAACCTCTGCTTGTCCACGGCCCGTACGTTTTCATGCTCCAGGTTCAGTTCTGGTTCAGTCCTGAGCTCGGGTTACTGTCTGTGCCGAGTCTCAGATGTTCACCCTGCGCTCTCATGGGTTTCCTCTGTGTGGCTCATGGACTGTATTTCTTGAATATTTGCCATTTATGCTACTTTATACTTCCACTCCAGTACATTTCAGAGGGAAATATTGTACTTCACTACATTTATTCAACAGCTTCAGGTACTAAATGCTTTTAAAATAAAGATTTTACACAATGGATAATATAGTAAGCTTTTAAAATGCAACACATAGTTAAAAATTAAACCAGTGGTTTCAAACCTTTTTGTTTTCTGGCGTCTTACAAGAAGCCGTGTGTAGTCGGGTCACCTTTCAGATGTCTATGAGTGTTAACAGCTCCACTGAAAACATCTCACAACCCTTCAGATTCATCTGGTGTCTCTGTATATAAAGTACTTCAAACTAGCTCCACTTCCAGCAGCTGCAACAGTAACATGCTGCTTACATGCTGATGCTTCTGTATTATAATCTAATAATAAATATATAATATGTAATAATATATCAGTCAGACGGACCAAACCTGTACTTATACTTTACTACTTTACAATTTGCTGGACGTTTAATTAATCAGGATTTTTCATGCAGGACATTTGCTTGTAATAGAGTATGCTTACATTGCAGTATAGGTACTCTTACTTAAGTAAAGGATATGAAAACTTATAACACTGCCCCTGAGTTCTCTGGTTTCCTCTGATTGTCTACAAACACACAAATAAATGATAAGCGTGAATGTGAATGTGAATGTGTTCCCTTCACTCCCCTGATTACAACCCTATCTGAGATAGTGTTTATAAAAGACCAACAAATGAATGGACCATTAAATTGATTTCTTTACTCTAAAACCTGGACAAGTTCTTATTCAAATTCAAATATTTAATGAATTTAATGATATTTCTCTATTATTTTATTATTATTTAGCCTGTAATATGTATTCATCTTTTATTATACAGCACAAGTGTGAATTTTAATAGTTCTGAAAACTGAAAAAAAAATCCCAAGGATAAACACAATAAAGAATTTCATTTTAATCACTGAATGATTATTAACAATAATGGTCTAAATAGTATGGAACTAATTAATAATTAATCAGGGGTCTAGTCGAAATACACCGTTACCATAGCACGCTTGAGTTGTTGAACCGGAAGTCGGTCCGTCTGCTAATGTTGTCCGGATGCACGATCACATGAGAGTTCTGACCTTATGATCTGCAGGAAGGGGCAGACACTCCTGTCTTTCTGACATTGAACAATTGTGTGTTGTATGTTTATAAGGTAAGAGTATAAACTGTTTTCTGAGAAGACTGACTGTTTAGAGTGGAAGTGGTGTTTATGAGTCATGAGGTTCGACTTTTACGGCTGGTTTAGCTGTGCTAGCTGTGTTAGCTGTGTTAGCTAGCTGTCGTCACACCTCTTCATAACACTAGCGGTGTTTTGTGCTGACTAGCTAGCTAACTGTCGATATGTGCATGACTTGACTAGTAATATTTAATGTCGTAAACTAGTTTTAGTTTTTTCAGATAGTAAGTACTTATAGGATTATACGTCCTGTAAAAGCCTATTGGCTGTGCGTGTAGTCGAGTTTGAATATTTATCTGGTTAGGTTAACGTGTAAGCCTATTATAGGAGGGGATGTTCACTTAGCCGGCTGACTGCTGAGGACAGATCAAATCACTGACTGCCAGCTGGTCACTTAGACACCCTGCCATCCTGACACTACTTTATTGTTTTATAGGCTGAGCTGCTGCTGAGCTAAAGTTTCTGTAAGTTATTAATGTTTACATACATTTCTATTTTGCAGTTCTTTGTTGCAGGGCAATTTAAAAGGTTCCCAGTACTTCCTTTCCAACATGTTATAGTGATTTTCCTGCTCCCAGGAAAGCTGATTCAGATACTCAGCTAATCATCAGAAGTGAAAAGAAAAGACTGAATTCAGATCAGAAAGTACAGAGAGTCCCAGGGTTTACACTCCCTGATCTATGTAATGTAAGGGCTGTATTTTGGTATATACCGTACGTGGCATACGATTAGTTGTATTGTTTCATCATATGTAAGCTTAGATAAAAGTCTGAAGCAAGGCTAACTTGACTAAATTCTTGTTAGGTTTCTTCTCGCAGTGTTGGGTATGAAACTATGGCTTGTGAATTCAGTGTTGTGTGCTGTACAGAGCCATGTTTGGGATTTTGAAACAGCTTGATGTGAAACCAGGTGAAAGGTCGTTAGTTAACAGCTTTTTGACCTTTACCATGTTAAACTTTTAATCCTATCAAGGAGGACTTGCTGGTTTTGCAAGAGTGTGTGTGTGTGTGTGTGTCTGTGTCACAGAGCATGCTTTTAAATATTCTGATGAAAGAAATTTTAATTGGCAAAGATTCTTCTGTGCAGGTCATAATCAGTTGAGCAGTGCACTGTTTTCTTTTCCAGCCCAATCACAATGCCTGGTTCTGTCCCTGCGAGCTATTCAGCCTCTTGGCCCGAAGATGTGGGCATCATTGCTATGGAGGTCTACATTCCCTCCCAGTATGTAGATCAGGCAGAATTGGAGGAGTTTGATGGCGTAGGAGCCGGGAAGTACACCATCGGTCTTGGGCAAGCACGAATGGGTTTCTGCTCAGACCGAGAGGACATTAACTCGCTGTGTCTGACTGTCGTCCAGCGGCTTATGGAGAGAAACGGCTTGTCGTACGACAGCATCGGAAGACTCGAGGTGGGCACAGAGACCATCATCGACAAGTCGAAGTCGGTGAAGACGGTATTAATGCAGCTCTTTGAGGAATCAGGAAATACAGATGTGGAGGGAATCGACACGACGAACGCGTGCTACGGAGGCACCGCTGCTCTTTTCAATGCTGTGAACTGGGTGGAGTCCAGCTCCTGGGACGGTAAACTTTCTGCCTTTGACCATGATTTATTTATAAGTGCACTGCTGAGAACTTAATTATAAAGGATGTACTTATGCCTAACTCTTAGATTTTCCAAGTGCATCACGCTGAAATTGTTTTACTTTGATCCTCATAGCATTCATCCCTGTTGGCATTTCTATTTATTATTTCCTGCTGCAGGTCGCTATGCTCTGGTTGTGGCTGGAGATATTGCGGTGTATGCCACGGGCAGTGCCAGGCCTACAGGAGGTGCTGGTGCAGTGGCCATGTTGGTAGGGCCTAACGCTCCTCTGGCGTTTGATAGAGGTATGTGGCCTTGAAAAAAAATCATGACCTTTGGTGCACTTACACCACTGCTCTTGTTTTGATAGAAGTCGAACAAAATTGAATAGGATTTTCATATAAAGTACGGAGGATAAGGTATTATTTCTAGGCAAACAAGGCAGTTTGTACTTAATGATTGTTTTGTTTTTATATTTATGTAAAACTGTCAAAATTGACACAATAGTTTAACCGGTTTGTTGCACAGATCCTCAGACAAAATTGCAGTTGCATCATTTTTCCCTTCACCCCAAATGTGATTCCACACTGGTTTGTGTTGTATAAAACTACAAGGCTGATGCAGCTAACAAGTACAGATTAGCACCATGAAAACTACCTGTTTAAATCATCACACTTTCAACTCAAACTCTGTTGAATTGAACAATATAACAAGCTGGAGATGGGAATCGAGCCTGAGATCTCAGAGGACTCAGCAGAAAGTTGTGGGAGCAGCCAGTCTTTACTTTCACATGGGTGAGAGCAGGTGGTCTGATAGGAAGACTATCTGTCTGATAGGAAAACAGGTTCATTAATAAGGGGTTGTGAGTTGGATGTGACTTCAGACTTGCACAACACTGTGATGTGTTGACTGTGTGGCTTTATCCTGGTCAGGGTCACTGTGGTTTAAATTGCTCGTTTGTTTATATTTTGTAAGTAGGACCAGCCAAGTTTTTTTAGTAAATATTGCTCAAGCTTTCAGCAGCAGGAGTAGACAGGATTGCTCAACCCTCAACAGAAGTGAATGGGATTGCGCAAACTTTCAGCAGGAGGGGGTGGACCTGATCACACTTTCTGTGGTTGGGAGTGTAATTGTGACTGTAACCATCACCGATGTTATGTATACAAAAGGAGATTGCATAGCCCAAAAAAATAGAAGCAGTTACACTAGATCCCTGTTTTACATGTGGATAGGAAGTGTAAGTTTGGATTTGGAATGGTGATGGTGATAAATAAATGCATGATACTAAACCGGCTACTAATGATACCAAACTCCCGGTCCAAACAGTGTTTCCTAATATTGTCTCTTTTTTTTTTTTCCTGCAGGTCTACGAGGGACCCATATGCAGCATGCATATGATTTTTATAAGCCTGATATGGTGTCGGAGTATCCTGTAGTGGATGGCAAGCTTTCCATCCAGTGCTACCTCAGTGCATTGGACAGATGTTACTCTGTCTACCGCAATAAAATTCAAGCCCAATGGCAAAGAGGTGTGTACTCTTATCAGCAAACGCTTTATCTGGCAGTTTAAACAAACTCTCTGCACACACTTTACTCACTACTTAAAGGAGTAGATTTGGTCAAACAAAGTAAGTCAAGCTAGGCCGTTCCTGCACATCCCAGTGTTTGAGAGTTCTTAGAGGAGGTTTAGAATGTGAATGCAGTAGTGGTTTATTGCTTGTTTTCACTGAGGTGTGCTTCTTTATAATGATAGGCTAAAGAACAATAATTAAGAAACCCCGGGTTATATAAGTGCCTCATGAAAGACGACGACAATGATGATGGTGATTTAAATAACTGAAGCTCAGCACAACATACTTATTTATATCTATTTTATATCTAGAAATGTTTGTTTGTCTGTTCATTTCAGAGGGCCTTGAGAAACTTTTCAGTCTGAATGACTTTGGCTACATGGTCTTCCACTCTCCGTACTGTAAACTGGTTCAGAAGTCTCTGGCTCGACTCCTGCTGAACGACTTCCTGTCTCATCCCAACCCCAACACGGAGAGCGGGCCGTTCAGCGGCCTGGAGGCTTTCAGGTCAGTATCCATAAATGAGGAGAACTGCAGCGAGACAGAGCTGTCGTTTCCTGTGAGGCCCTGCTTCCAAGCATAAAAAACACATGCAATGGTAAAGTTATGGTCTGCTTTGATGTTCAGCTCCCTTTTGTGGCTTTATTGCCATGAAGACATTTATGCAACAAGTGATTTTATGATCTTGTGTACTTGAGAAATTCAGTCTAAAGTGCACAAAACGAATAGCTGTCCTGTCCTAGAGTTTTAAATGTAAAAAAAAAACATTAAACAGTGTGAGTCACAAAGTGATGAGCAAGCAATATGTATTTTATCGTAAAGCTTAAGCGCTTCAGCAAGTGCTTAATACTGGTCAGACTTACAGTAGAACCAGAGCCTATATTTTTTTATTTAAACACTGAGGTGGGACACCAGTATGATGTAAGCTTAGATACATAATACATAAAAATACTTAGACATTTTTATAAAATCTGTGTTTACATACATTTAAGAAATAGTGTAGTGTAGTTCAGTAGACTTGTGTTAGGGAACCTTACACATTGAATGTGGAACAAATGTGAATAAGTATTTGAGCAGTAAAATTCATTCTTACTGCCTCAGCACATCCACAGAACAACAAGCATACATTTTCTTGCTCTTTGCATTCATCTAATTTTCAATTACGTTATTATGGTTTTACCTCAGGGACGTGAAGGCTGAAGACACGTATTTTGACCGGGATGTGGAGAAGGCCTTCATGAAAGCCAGCGCAGAGATGTTTGAGCAGAAAACCAAGGAATCCCTGCTCATATCCAACCAAAACGGCAACATGTACACACCGTCTGTGTACGGCTGTCTGGCTTCCATTCTAGCACAGTACGTCAGCTTGTTTTTAGAATAGCTCTCTGTATTTTTTTTTCCATGAACACCACAGAACTGTTTGATTCTGTCAGTAATGTTTTATATGCCCATTTACAGTTAATACAAAATTACACTAAGAGTCTGAATTGAGACGAACACAAGAGAAAGTTGTACTAGAGCTGTATTTATGGTGTTTTGTTCAACAGATTCATCACTGGCAAACACATAGCATTGCTATCATTGCTATTTTCCATTTGGCGTTTTAATTTAAGAATGAATTTCTTTGTTATCCTGACAGATTTACACCTCAGCAGCTGGCAGGTCAGAGAATCGGCTTGTTTTCCTACGGCTCAGGCTTCGCTGCCACACTCTACTCCATCAGAGTGACACAAGATGCTACACCTGGTGAGTATACTCCTGTATTCAAAGCACACACTGCTTTATGGATACCTTGAAGTCATCAGTTATATAAGCATGTGTGTGTGTATGTGTGTGTTTTGTACCCAGGCTCTACACTAGATAAACTGGTTTCCAGTCTGTCAGATCTGCAGGCCCGTCTGGACTCTAGGAAGAAGGTTCCACCTGCTGTCTTTGCAGACAACATGAAGCTTAGAGAGGAGACACATCATTTAGGTAAACCACTGAAGGAAGTCTTTACCAGTTTCTGTACTTTGATACTCGCTTCACTACCAACTTCATATTTTATGACCTGATGGAAAGATAAGGATATTGATCTTGACTTTTCCCCCACACTATTGGTGTCTGGTTTACTCCCACAGCAAACTACATCCCTCAGGGTTCAGTGGACGATCTGTTCCCAGGAACATGGTATCTAACACGTGTGGATGAGAAACACCGCAGGTATTACGCTAGATGTTCCCTGGATGAACACAGACCTTTGGAGGCAGGACTCCTAAATTCCGCATCGGAGGTATAGCAGAAAATGAAATCTACTTGTGTCATGGTATACTGATGTGGTGATATAAGCTGAGGGAGGGAACAGGAAACAGTTAGGCAAATCTTTTATGCCTGATGTTTCAAGAAATGGTGTTTGAGTTGCACCCCTTAAAAAGTGTGTAGGATATAATGGCATCTAGCAGTGAGGGGAGATGTCAAGGGATCAGGTTACTTTAGATAGATATTTAGAAATAGGTCATCGTTTCTGTAGAATATGCACAGTGCTGATTCACAGTCGAGCTTGAACATGAAAAGGCAAGTTTAGAGCGAACTGTTGACCTTCCTGGGCTGCTGTGGAAACATGGTGGTGCAACATGGCAGGCTCCAGTGTAGACATGAAAGGCTCATTCTAAGCCAGCAAAAACAGTGATTTGTAGTTACAGGTTACTATACACTAACAGCAACATAATTAGGAAAACAATATTCACTTTCTGCGAATAGATCCCCTGATGCCTACACACTACACCTTTAAATATATTACATGATTTTTAAAACATGCTCATCTACTTTTTTTTTAAGGAATAAATATAATACCAGGCAATAATGAGCAAACAGCAAAGCGTTTGCCCTATTATCCAGAGAGCATGAGTTTGTCTCCAGATGATGCCATAGCTGCCCGTTTCCAGATGATCTTAGGGTGGGAGGGGCAGCATAAGCTCTCTCCCATGTCCGTTTTAACAACACTAGCCAATCGTGTGTGTCTGCAAGCTCATGGATTCAAAAGGTGGGCGGGAACACATTCCTCAGAGTGTGTTACACTGCTCCCTGACATTGTCTGAGTAGCAGCTTGAAAAGATTTTGTCACGTGTCTCAGAGGAAGCACGTGATAGCCTCGCCCTCCCAGACTGCTAGCCGTCGTGTCACATGGGAGAAATCCTGATGTGTCAGAATTAAATTTGTGTAGAAAATTGAGGAAAAAATAATTTCAGAAAGTTTCAGAAATTCCCTAAATACATACTAACGCCCTCTGTTGCCCAGGAGATGAATTGCAATTGTAAAGAAAGAAACAGACCTCTACATATTCCTCATTAGTTGCCTTTTAAGGAAAAGCAGCAGTTGAAGGAAAAGGGGCAGTGGCAGTTTAGCTCCACCCCCATCCAAAAGACATTTCTGGCTGTAAAAGGTAGTTAAGCCTGAAAGGAAGAAATAGGTAGTTTTTCCAAAGTATGCATGAAATTATGACTTATAGTTATGGAAGCATAAAAAAAAAACGTATAAACGGCACATTTACTACTCACACTGCTTATTTAATGTTTTATTGTTTAATGTCTGGGTATACAAATACGTAACCCGGTCTAATCCAGTTTGCATTTGTCTCGTCTGGCAGCACATCCCCAGCCCGGTGAAGAAGATGCCCCGCATCCCAGCCACCACTGCTGCCCCCGATGCACTCACCATTACTAATGGGGAACATTGACGTTAACCTCAGTGAGGTTACTCATACTTTAGGTGACAATAAGGACACGTGATCTGGACGAAAAAGGAAAAGTCAAGGCACAGCTTACTGTCTCGGTCTTGAGACGTTTATGAACAAGGATAAATTTTGAAGTGTTCCTGGGTAGGATTGGTTATTGTGTCAGAGTTTAAACTGTTCTTACTTAGAAGTTGGTGAGATAAGAGAATGGGAGAAAAAACCACATAGTACCGTCATGTCAAATTTCGACATGCTTTTTTCAAAGTAATGAGCACAATGTGGCAAGCTGTACCTGTCTGCTGCTCAGAGCCCATGATCTATGCACAGACGAAGGGGAACGTTTTCAAACAATCCTCAGTCTGATATCACATCAGGTTTCTTTTTAAGATCTGTTTGGGGTAAATTAGTGTAAATGTATGAGGGGGAGATTATAAGAATCTCAGGCCCAACTGTATAAGGGTGGGAGTAAAGGGAAAAGTTGACCTTTTTATTTATTTTTCCAGTAAGCAGTGCTGCTGCCTTTTTTTTTTTTTTTTTTTTTTTACCCGCACACTTGTGACATTTTCTTTAAAACTGGATGCACTTGTAGATCTTTTGTGGGTTTTTTTGTGCATTTTAATAATTATTTTACTCATCCATACGTGTAGTCCATGGCGTGTCACCGTGATCGCTGTCGTATCAGCACAGCTCAGTCAACTGAAAATTCTCCCTAATTTTCTTAGCAATTATAGTCTTTGCCACCTTGAGATCTCCCTTATTAAATGGTTGCTAGCAACCTGGGAGGCTGCCTCCGCTGTCACCACATCTTTCTCTCTCGGTAGTTAAACGCGCATGTAAAAGCACCCTAACCCGATAAGCGCATGGTCCGTTATATAGCTGGAGCTGCATGAGGAACTGTTTGCCCAGCGTTGTATCCAGTGACGCATCCGTCATATCTTACTGCATTAAATGAGAGTCACCTTTAATGAGTTAACATAATGTTAAAGATTTTGGGTTTCAGTTACAGTCATAGTCCATTTTGTAGCAAGATGGTGATATGTCTGAAAACGGCTAAAATGTACAATCACTGCCTGTTCTGTAATTAACTGAGATCAATTTAGGCTTTAAGTGACAGTCAGTTGCTGCCATAAGGTTGGCTGTATCTATAAAACACATGAGCTGAGGATAAATGCAGTTTAAAATGAGGTTGCAGTAAAGTATTGCATTATTATTATTATAGCGGAAAGTAATTTAATGTTTAATAGACGTATCTGCAGTTTTGTAAACATGGTTGGGACCACTGATGCAGGGAAGGATTAAGGGAAAGACAGATGTTCGGACCACCTATAAATCAGGCTCAGTAAAGCTTTTGGCACAGCAGTGATCAGAACTCACATACTTTTTGTTTTCCGTGTGTGTGTGTGTGTGTGTGTGTGTGTGTGTGTGTGTGTGTGTGTGTGTGTGTGTGTGTGGTCTTTATTCTGTCTATTCTTCAGCCTTCGGTTGTGCCAAACCTAAATGGCTTACAAAATATCATCTACCACATAGTGTGTCTGGAATCATTCTGCCACGGCAGGCAGGTTTTTATGTGATGAAACTAGATATTAAAGCAGACTTTGTCTTCACCATACACTAGGCCCTGACAGATAACGTCATAATGCAGTTTCCATACAAATAAATAACATTAACCTTTCAAACAGTTCCAGCTGCCAATGACCGGGAGTCCAAGAGAGTTAAACTGCACTGCAGGACACACAATCTAGGGCTATTAGTGCGCCCTAGGGCCCTGTTGTATCATTTGATGTTCACATTCATGAATACAGTTTCTCTGTAGAACATTTAAAGAGGCGTTATAAGCATGAGGTTTACAGATAAGTCTGTCAAACTCTTAATTACTGGCTGATATCAGTCTCAGCTTACAGAACAGTGGTGTCATTTTCCCTGTTCTCAATGAGGAATGTCTATAAAGAGCTTATTTTATTTTCGGTAATAATAATAATTATAAAATATAAAATACCAGTCCCTCAGACTGATTAGAAACACTTTTAGATGTTTGCATTTCACTGAGAAGATTTAAGTGTTTAGAAAACACAAAAAAAAGAGATTATTGTAATATACAACTAGATATACTCCAAAAATAATGAAAGGGTACTAATTTGTACCATTGTGGTGGTGATGTGGTAGTCACTTTTGTACCTTTAATATGTATCTTTTACCTGCAAATTGTGCCTTTAAATGATTACTTATCTTTATTGTATCTATATAAAAAGATCGAACGAACATAACTTGAGTGCCTAGTAATGTAGCTTTAAAGGTACACTATGTACATCTCTGTAGGTAAAGGAGATATACTAAAGGTAGAAAAGGTACTAACACCATGTACAGTGTAGTACCCTATTTTCTGAGAGT
>JAOUQY010000009.1:2641017-2651051 GCA_028566355.1 Doras micropoeus | reverse complement strand
AATGCACAACCTGGATTTAAATACCTGAGTATATAATGCACAACCTGGATTTAAATACCTGAGTATATAATGCACAATCTGGATTTAAATACCGGAGTATATAATGCACAATCTGGATTTAAATACCTGAGTATATAATGCACAATCTGGATTTAAATACCTGAGTATATAATGCACAATCTGGGTTTAAATACCTGAGTATATAATGCACAATCTGGATCTAAATACCTGAGTATATAATGCGTAATCTGGATTTAAATACCTGAGTATATAATACACAACCTGGATATAAATATCTGAGTATATTATGTGTAATCTGGGTTTAAATACCTGAGTATATAATGCACAACCTGGGTTTAAATAGCTGAGTATATAATGCACAATCTGGGGTTAAATACCTGAGTATATAATACACAACCTGGGTATAAATATCTGAGTATATTATGCATAATCTGGATTTAAATACCTGAGTATATAATGCATAATCTGGGTTTAAATACCTGGGTATATAATGCACAATCTGGATCTAAATATATGAGTATACAATGCACAACCTGGGTTAAATATCTGAGTATATTATGCATAATCTGGATTTAAATACCTGAGTATATAATGCACAACCTGGGTTTCAATACCTGAGTATATAATGCATAATCTGGGTATAAATATCTGAGTATATTATGCATAATCTGGATTTAAATACCTGAGTATACAATGCATAATCTGGGTTTAAATACCTGAGGATATAATGCACAACCTGGGTTTACATATATACACGTGTATGTGATGGATTATTATCTTGTAGCAGTTAGTGACGTTTCAGTTGGACCTGGATCAGTTTATAACAGAGGTTCAGTATTTCTTGTATAAACCAAGAAACCATGAGGGACGCAAACTTTTGCACTCAGCAGTGTAATGCACCATCCAAATACCTGACTATAATATGATATGCACAGTGGGGCCAAATATCTGAGCACATTATACAAATTGTTGGCCCAAATACTTTTAGAAACAACACACCATCTGGATCCAAATACCAGTAGAAGTAATGCATCCTTTTGGTCCAAATAAATGAAAAATACATCCAAATAATACACGCTACACATTTATTCACCCACCGGCTTTAAGTGGTGTGCCAGTACACACAAAGTATGCCGAGAACATTTTTGTGTGACAGTCTAAGACTCAAGACTGTTAATCAGACCGAAATGCTGTGTACTGAATAATAACTTCTAATAATTCAGTGCTAAATATACATATTGTGTTTATCCCCCCCCCCCTTTTTTTTAAAAATGTACCAAGGAGCCGTCACTCATTGTTATGGCAAAGGTAGTGTATGATGTCACTGAAGACTAGAGATTATGTGCATTGTGTGCTTTAGGATCCACGTTCAGCAGCAAGAGTGCTGTGCTCTGGAGTCATCACACCATCTTGATGGATTGTCAGAGACTTTGAGTGGTTTAGCCCAAGGCGATTTCATTCCAGTTTCTTATATGGCTGAAAGAGTATTCAGTTCAGTTCTGTGTCCCGCAAGCAGGTGGGGTGAACATCTGCACTGCGTGTCCACTCATGAAACCGCCATTGTTAGGGATCTTAAACGTTACATATTAGTATATTAGTATACGTGACTACTGATTACTGATAATATGTATGGCCGTCGCCTGAGAACCTGGGCCAAGGAGCTATCACGAACAAGAAGCAAAAAGCCAAAACTCTACTCCAGAAATGTTTATTTATTGATTTATTGATTTATTTTGGCTTTAGGAACACAGATCCTTGTCCTTTACTGACTAACCCAAGCCAAAGAAGGTCAAGCACAAACATGCCATATAACTCATTCTGCTAAGAGTAAATCAGGATGCCAGTCAGACTTTTGTAATAGCTTTTATCTACAATGCAAGCAGAGAAAATTGCAGAACAAAGCCCAAACCTTGGCCAACAGCTTGCTGACTTCTTGTCAAGGACACAAACATGATGTGCTGCATTATAAATTTTATTATAAGAAGATAATTATATTCATAGTTCATTTCCCTCAGTCTATAATAATGCACATTACTGGCTAAGGATATTAGAGTACATTACAAACCATTTTTTAGACTACTTGATTAGGTTTATGTACAGCAAAAACATGGGACTTGGCAGCACACTGGAGTTTTTGCTTGCCTTGAAGACTACGTAATGAATTTATGAATTGTCAATACCTGATGAATAATGATATAAAAAAATGAATAAAGTATTTTTTTTTGCCCTGGTACAAAATCGGTATTAATTTAATAAGCAACATTTAAGTTGCCGTCGCTCTTGATTGCTGTGGATTTTGGTCCAGAATGTTTATATACATTGATTGACTTAAATAATGAGCACTGGGTGCTGCGCTCGATACTGCAGACCAATCAATAAAGCTGCAGGGGATTTAGAGCGGATTTGTGATCGTATTAAACAGGACGCTGTACTGCGACTTCATAAATCAAGTCCATCCATCAAGCTTCTGTGGTTCCATGTATTGCTGAGCTGCTTGTTCCTGTGCCACTGGTCACACTTGCACAGAAAGAGGCTTCATCTGTCATTCCTTATTGGCTTTTGAAGTAAAGTATAAGTTCCTAAGTTTCTATTAAACAACAGGACACACAGCCGAGTTGTTCAGAAAAGCCTTCCAGGAGGTCAGCTTGTCACGTTCCTGGTATTGTCCTAGAAATTTTGGGATATGACACACAGTAGAGCACTGATAGGGAGCCTGATTTCCGCCTGCCTTCCCACATGAATTATCACACACAAACACGTTTGG
Source organism: Doras micropoeus (assembly GCA_028566355.1). NCBI lineage: Eukaryota > Metazoa > Chordata > Actinopteri > Siluriformes > Doradidae > Doras > Doras micropoeus. Next base: position 2,648,266 of record JAOUQY010000009.1, on the reverse strand, counting down.
CAGCGCATTCGAAAAGATGGGAACTCTGCTGTTGCAGGCTGTTCCGGCCAGCAGCAAGCACTCCCCCTTTCTTGGCGCTGTGTGCAACAAGGTTGCCATTGATGGCACACTGTGTGGTATTGTGGTGGGCTTGTGTGGAATGAAGGCTCCCTTTGTCTCCTCGAGAGGGGCTCTGGAGGAGAATCCTGCTCAGACAAGAGCAGAGAAGTGTAGCACCAGAGGAGGACATGCTCTTTATGCATGACCTTCACCAGGTGACCTGGTGCCCATCGTTCTAGATCACTGCCGGGTCAGGCGCCGAAATCGACCTCCGTGAGTGTACATGGACGTAACCACAAGGCTTGCCCTTTAGCTGTGGTTCGGATGAATCGTAACAGTTTCATTTCTTTTTTTTTTTATGTCTCATTGATTATTTTTTTCCCCCTAATTAAGACTGATAGCATATTTCCATATGGTTTTAACTGTTTGGAATCTAAGATTGTATCTCTTAAACTCCATTTGCAAGCATGCTTTTAATGTAGTGCTTCCATTAAAAGGAAATGTGTAGTGGTGTTGGGTAATAATAGATTTTGTATGTTAACAAGCCCATGTGGTTTGGGCCAGCTGTAGACACCACTGACATTTTCATCATACGCTGCCATGAACACAGAGAAAACAGTTTTATGGTTTAGCCCGATTCATTAATGCACTTTAAAAAGCTTTAAAGCCAGTTGGACGTTATAGACCTGCGCACCAACGCTCAGTCAGTATGCGCTGAAGCAGCCAAAGGTTACAGTTCGTACAGCTTATCTGTCCTTATATCCTTTAAAAGCATACCGATGAAATATATCAGTATGATGTTCTTTTAGTTTTCCGACTCCATGAGCCCATGGACAGCTGTGAACATTTAGTTCTTGCTCTTGCCAGGTTCTTGTTGACTTTTATTACTATATTGCATACAATATATGTTCAGCTTGGCATGCTGTTTAAATAGAACCTTGTCTGCTAGCTTGTTCAGCACTATCTTTTCTGGGACTTGGAAGTCCTGTTTTTAGAGAACTCTCAGGACGTGGCACAGTCATTGTGGACATTCCCTAAAGGCCATAAAACTGAAACCGGTGCATGAATACTATATGGAGGATGTTAATGTGCCATGGAAAACAACCAGCATTAAAAAAAAAAAGTAGTTGCCTTTCTGTTATCTTTGTCACTGATATGTTTGGATTGGACAAGTCTTAGAAATGGACACTGTTTTTTGTAAGTCGTATATCACCATGTTCTAGTAGATAACAGGCAGATAAGCTGTTTCATAGATTGCATAAATGGCTATTAGACTATATAAATTGGACCAGCTTTCTCATTTTTCAGAGCCCTAGTATGGCAGAACATCTGTGGTGAGTCTCAAGAAAGCGATGACTGGAGGTGGATTTATGTCTGGCGTGTGCAGTGACTCCACAGTCTCTCCCGTTTAGGAGATTTGGATTCAAGGTTTGTTTCGAGGTGCAGGAGGCTGTCTTCTACCACTGTTTGGAGCCAGCCATATTTGGTCAAAGCAACACGTACTGTTATTCCAAAGGCGAGAGCAATCTTTTATCTTGAAGCCAGTTGATAGCCTCAGGCTTTAATAGGACACATTTTTATTAATGCCATCACACTCATTTGAGTGAAGATGAATTCTTTGATGGATGATTTATTTATTTATTTATTTTTATAATTCTTAAACTGTCATCGAACACATTTACAGTCTAATGCTGCCTGCTTATACTCCATGTACACTGACAACACTAGGAGTGTCTGAATGGTGCTCGTTAAGAGATTGGAGATTGGAAAGATGCATTAGTCACTCCACAGTTTAAGCATATGATTACCAAATGTCTAGTTGAGAAGTCATTGTGACTCAGGAAGAAATGTGCCATGAGACCACGGGCAACGGTAATGTTAAGAGATGAGTATCTCGTACAGGATGTATTTATTCTGTCAGTTTTATCAATCCTATGTGTGGCACTGATGTCTAAAGGGATTCACTTTTACATCTATGAAATAACCAAACCTTCCTGCCAGATTTACAAAAGGGTTTGGTAACACTGATCTTTTTGCTCATCTGCATATATTTATGAAGCCAAACTCACTGAGCTGAAGATGACAGAATGACGATTGGGCAGTGAATGAGCATCTCCTAAGTGCGGTGTTCGAGAAATCGTCCAGTAATGCAGCTCAGCCACTGCTGCTTGTCCTCTAAAACAGGCATGGATTAACTCTTAATTCATGGATTTGTCTTAAGTTATTCATTTTGGATTTTGTTATTAATATTAACAGATTCAGTAATACAAAACAACTCTTTCACAGCCTGTCAAACTTGTCAGTCACGGTTCAGATGAGTGCGTATGCTTACACGTTAATTTACACAAACCTCTGAGCTCTCGAAACATTTTTCCAGTGCCGGGAATGATTTATTAATAAGTCTGTATACATTTTAATAATTGAAGCCCACTGCCCCTACATCGTCTAGCATCAGTAACCGCAGCCTGCGATTTAGCTTTGAGAGACACCTACCACCCCAAGCCACGTTTTGCAGTGGTTCACATTATGTGATAAAACTTAGGTATACAAAACTGAGTCATCTGCAGAGTCTGGCTGAGGGAGTGTGGTTAACGACAGATGTCTGGGATAGCTGAAAGACTGGGTCAGAACTGAAATTGGAGCGAGGCCTAACCAAGCCAGTCTGCTGCTGGCTGCTCCTAAATCACTTGAGGCTCACATGTGTGAATGAAAACACCTCTCCGTCCCTCACACGTACGAAAAACGTGTTATTTCAATCTGGAACCAATAGAACATTCTTTATTGTTTTAAAAATGAAATATGTACCGTGTGTAATGGCCATATTTGCAACCCATATGCTGTAAATTGTTGCTCATGTAGTATAATATAGGCTGCTATTTAGTGATAAATGAGCACCGTTTTTCCCTTTCTGCCAGAACTGTGGTCTTTGGCTCATCAGAAAAGACATCTTCAGCTCATGGTATTAAACTGAATTTAAGTTTGACCATTCTTCTGGTCATTTTTAGATTGGATATACACAAACTGGCCACTTTAATAGAAACACCTTGCACATGCTTATTTATGCAGTTATTCAATCATGTGGCATCAAAATCATGCCGATACAAGCTAAGTGCTTCAGTTAATTCTCACATCAGATATCAGATTAGGGAAAAATGTGCTCTTGGTGACTATATCCAAGGCATGGTTGTTGGTGCCAGATGGGCTGGTTTATATATTTCAGATACTGCTGATCTCCTGAGATTTTCATATACGACAGTCTGTAGAGTTTACACTGAATGGTTTGAATGGTTTGGTGCAAACACCTTGTTGATGAGTGAGATCACAGGAGAGCGACCAAGTGGTCTGAGCCGTCAGGAAGTCTATAATAAGCCTCTTTAGAACTGTGGTGGGCAGAAAAGCATCTCAGGACATGCAACACCTCAAACCCTTAGGAAGATGAGGTATAATAGCGGAAGAGCACATCAGGTTGAACTCATGGACACAGACTCACCAAAACTGGACAGTTGAAGCTTAAAAAAACATTAGGTGATTTTTTTTTTCGACTGTCCAGTTTGGTTGAGTCTGTGGCCATGATTCCTCTTCTTGGCTGACAACCTGATGTGGTCTTCTGGTGTTATAGCCCGTCCATCTTAAGGGTTAATGTTTTGTGCATGTTGACATGCTTTTCTGTTTACCGTGGTTGTATTAGGGTGATTATATCAGTTACTATATTCTTCCTAGAGCTTGATCCAGTCTGATCGTTCCAAGGCATTTCAGGCTGCAGACGTTTTGTTCACTGTAAACTCTAGAAACTGTGTTAGAAAATCCCATCAGATCAGCATCCATGCCACAGTTAAAGTCACAGAGATCACATTTTTCCCCAGTCTGAAGTTTGATATGAGCATTAAGCGAAGCTGTGGACCTGTATCTGCATATGATTGAATGACTGTATAATTAATTACATAAATGAGCAAGTGTACAGGTGTTCCAAATTGTGAGTGAATAGCGAGTGTATTACCTTGTATGTATAAGAAAGAAATGTGTGCCGTTGAAGTACAATAAATATAGTAGTTCTGCCTGTTGTTCAGTGTTCAGACATAGGCAGATTTGCACCATTCTTCTCAGACATTCAATGTCTGCATTTGTCTTGATGCAAGTGTTTTATCTGATGAGGTTATGAAGCATAATTTTGGCCTAATGTTTGGTATTTGAAGCAGATGGTCTGCAGTTATGGGTGGGGAAAAACAGCTGCATCGCATGTACGTGTCTGGACGTAAAAATGTGCAGATTGACTTCCTGTCCCCTGCGGGAATGTGACTGAAGGAATGTGTGGTCTGTCTCATTGGTCATGTCTTTCCAGAAGGGTCATCGACAGCCTCAGATCACTTTCTGCTGGGTTTTACTTTATCTGACAGGACCTGTTTTTAGTGTAGTTGGAATATCTTGAACCGAGTACAATGTCTGTCTGTCTGTCTGTCTGTCTCTGTCTGTCTCTGTCTGTCTGTCTGTCTGTCTAAAGTAATCCTACTTGAAGGCTCAGCAGAGTTTGGAAAGCACTTCCAAGTGGCTTCACATGGTTACACACAAACGTGAAAGTCCGTTGGAAGAGGAAGGCAGGAAAATACTTCCTCTTGCCTGGAGTACAAATTGCTGTTCCTTCCTCACCAGAGATAGTGCTGCATCCTGTTTCATAGCTCTTCTTTCACTCAGCTGAAATCCTTCATTCTGAAAGTTAGACTTAATTAAACACTCAGAGGTTTTTTTAGTCATAGAAAATCATCTCATAATAATCTAATAGTTGAGACATGAGCTGAGCATGGCTAGTTTTAAGTGCTAGGCTTAATTTTTCCTGTGGTAGTTAAACTGTCATTTTCACAAGTTTCCAAATCGTTTTTGACATTACTCACCAGGATTATTTTTTTTTCCAAAAATAGTTTCAGCCTTAAATATATTTAATCTCATGGAGACTCACTAGCTACATGGTTTAAACCTCGTTCAGTCACTGGTCGAACAAAATTTAGGACGTAGTATCATAGAAGAGCTGCAACTTATACAAAGTGTTTAAACTGGAGGCTCCTTCTGTAAATGTTAAGCAAAACCTCTCCTTTTTTTTTTTTTTAATTAGACTTGTGTTGTGTCGTCTGTACAAGTTTCCAGGTCACCCACTGAGCAGTCCGATTCAGCATTCAGAAGCATTATGGTGTAACAATAAGTCATTTGTAAAAGTAAGCAAGCAAGCAAGTAAATAATTACAAAAGTAACAAAAGAAATAAATGTGTTTAGTTTACCAAGAATGCTGTGAGTGATGTGTATGACTTCGAGCATACAGCCCTAGAAATGTGGCATCAATTAGTCAGGCAGAGAAGTTTTCAAAGAATGACATTTCACAGTGTATATGGATTGATAGTTTAGTATCCACCCCTATTCAGAACAAAGAAAAAAGGAGGTGACTGCAGAAAAAAGGAGGTGACTGCTCACAGCAGGGGCTGTTCAAACTGTGCTAATGTTACAGCTTGTCTGAATAGACCGCGCCTCCTCCCATTCTGAAGACCGACCATTATAAACATCAAGATGTGACAGCGCTGTGTACATTCTTTCCCCTGTGCCAACATTCTTGTTTAGGAGGCTTTAACTCTTGATCCAGCCCCGATTCAGTATTATTGATTGAGCGAAAGACCTGGAAAGCAACCACGGAGTTCACGCTTCTGTGTTCGCTCGGACTGTGAGACGGATCACTCCGATAATGTTAGTTTGTCATCAGCAAAAACATTTCCCAAATTCCACTTCTGCTCACATTCCTTAAGATGGTGGGGAGGCAACAAAACAAGTGTTGGAAACAACAGGGAGTGCTTCCCCCTTTTCTCCAGTGCCTCGTCCCTCCCTGCCTTTCTCCCTTCTTCGTATCTCGCCTGGAGTCCGCCGAGAATCGCTGTGGAATTCCAGTGGAATGTGGCTTGGAATTGAGCCATAAAGATGCCAGCGAAGAGCTGCCCTGGAGAGTTCCTGAAAGTTTGTGCTTGACCATTATCAGAGCTTCACTTTACACATAGCTTACTTTTATACAATATCTACAAATGAAGGGCTCACAGCAACATTAGCAGAAGGTGATTTATGAGTGAAGTATGTGAGGTTATGTTTTGATGGATGTATACTTCATACCACATTGCACCGATGGAGATCTTTGCTTTTTTTTAAGTGTTTTGCAATGCTTTCAAGTGCGAAGGCTGAATATTGAATAAAAAAGATGGGTAAACTTCAGGCTTTCACACAAAAAGATACAATTTTGATTTCTGTGTCAACGATTTGACATGTTTAACAGTACCAATTAATCTGTCGCAATATGATTTGAGTTAGTAGCCTGTGATGGGCATGTGACCAACTTTGTGTGCACCATTTTATGAATATTCATAATTTTTTTACGCACAAGTTTGTAGAATTGATTAATCATAGATTTGTTGCGTAGATTCATTTCATTTGTTACCTTTTAGATTTTGGTATCTATCCGGATTATCGGATCAGTTCAACCCTATTAAGTACATTTATAAACCTTTTATAACCCACATTATAATCATTATAACTCCTTTTAATTGCGCCAATCTAGCTTTTATAGTTCATTTTCTTTGAAGGCAGGCCCACTTTTGCAGTGACCCTGAAATGCCTTTATGCTTGTTTATTCTACACCGTGAGAGTACTTTTTTGTCTCACATGCTTGAAGAGTAGAGCGGCAGGGATTTGTTCAGCAGATGACACTTCAGCAGATGTTTCAGAGCTGTTGCTTATATTCACCCATGTTTTAGTCATCAGTGTTTCACGGCTCCTGCCAGCACAAGACACGGAGCAGCTTTCTGTTGGATTTCACATTGCTGTGCTGGAATTCACAGTTTGTTGGCCATGTTGTTAGGTCCATGCAAGGAGCTCCTGTCTATAACCCCGGGCGTTTCAAATTCTCGTGATCTGTAACTCTCTGCTGCCAGGATGAGCACTGCAAAGCGATAACTAGAAGAATGGAGTGGTGTTTTAGTTATTCATTTTATTTAGCTTCCTCATATACCCTAAAGAGAGTGTTGCAGAGAACACACTCATCAATCAGGCATAACATTATGACCACCTCCTTTTCTCTACACTCATTATCTCAGTTGCACTTATCATATACAGTAGCTGCACTTTGTAGTTCTACAATTACAGACTGTAGTCCATCTGTTTCTCTACACACTCTGTTAGTCCCCTTTAC
>JAOUQY010000009.1:2586143-2600440 GCA_028566355.1 Doras micropoeus | reverse complement strand
ATATATATATATATATATATATATTAAACAAGAGACTGAAAAATGGATTAATGATCATAACTTAGTCTTAGCCTGCAGGCTTGATCTTGGCGCATAACGAGAGCGTGATGAACATACGCCTAATTACAAACACTGAAAAGTCACTCTTCATCAGTGAGTTCACACTAGCTTGTGTGTGTGTGTGTGTGTGTGTGTGTGTGTGTGTGTGTGTGTGTATCAGCTGGAGAAGTGCTCTCAGGACCTGGGCTCCAACACCAAGGCAGTGAGCTCCGCTGTTGCCCAGCTACTGAGTGAAGCTACACAGGGCAATGAGAATTACACTGGTAAGGATGCTATCAAACAATCAAGATTAATTAATACACTGTATTAGATACTGAATAGTCTAATCAAACCAAGTTTTTGTGTTCCTTGAGTGATTTTTTTTTCCAAGTATCCTACAGCACCCCCTACCTGTAGTGAAGTTAAGAGGCGTGTTATTCATATTTCCATCATAATTTATAATATACAAATGCAAGCTCATCATGCAACATCAGTTTACCAGCAGTAATGAGGTGGAAAATTTACAAATTGCATACTCATTCATTTGGATTTCTTGATGGGAGGTGAAAGTATATCATCAAAAAATTATTTTTTTGGAATGATCATGTCAATCAGAGTATTGTTTAATAAAAAAAAGAATTGCACATAATCACTGTGTGCTCCTTTACAGGCATGGCGGCACGTGACGTAGCCCAGGCTCTCCGTTCTCTCGCCTCTGCAGCCCGTGGAGTGGCCGCCACCACAGAGGACCCGCAGGCATGCAATGCCATGCTGGACTGTGCTGGAGACGTCCTCGACAAATCGGGCAACCTCATCGAAGAGACCAAAAGAGCCATTGCTAAACCTGGAGACCCAGACAGCCAGCAGCGCCTGGCCCAGGTTATCCATGCTTTACCATTCGTTAAGAGAGTCTGACACTCTAGTGGAGCTGGTTTATATATAGATACAAAACCTCCCTTTAATTGCTGATGTCAGACTTCATGATGCTACTGGTTGCATCAGAGCACTCACTCATTTGAAAAGATAAATGTTTTCTGTTTCAAGTAATCTGTGATTAGTGTTCTGTTCGGAGTTGTCTCAGAACAGATGATAATTGCTGGTGTGTGTGTGTGTGTGTGTGGTTGTGTGTTCATTCAGGTGGCCAAGGCTGTGTCTCAGGCTCTGAACCGTTGTGTTAACTGCCTTCCTGGTCAGAGAGATGTGGATAATGCCATTAGGACTGTAGGAGAGGCCAGCAAAAAGCTCCTTTCTGATAAGGTGAGCACATCTGCTTCTTTATATATTAGGATTTTAAATGATTGCTAATGCATTTCTAGCATGAGTCAGACAAACCTGGTTAGACTTTGCTTAATCTTTGGGTTCCTTCAAGTTATTGCCCAGCAAAGCTAGCAAGAAATAATGCTGCTCGTACACAGAAACAAGTGTGTTCTAGACTAGCTAGCATGAAGTTGCCAAACATTTCCAGCTTAACACAGAAATCTGCTGTGTGCTGATAGCGGGTATTGCTTTTAATCCTCCAGATGTACGTAAGATACACATGCGTGTATTTGAACCACTGCATCCGTACGTTGCGTCACACTCCCATGCTGTGGGTTTAATCCAGAGATGAGCTGTTTTATATAAAGATACAGACTTATTTTGACCCAGTGTCAAAATAAGCAGTTAGCAGTAAGCAAAAAGCAGTTTAACAGTATACCCAATGATCAGGATAAATTCTGGGTGTATTTCAGTATATTTATCTATAATTCTTGACTCCTAAATCTCTCTTTTTTCAGTTCCCAGCTAGCGGAAAGAGCTTCCAGGAAGCTCAGGCGAACCTGAACCAGGCCGCCGCCGGTCTCAACCAGTCAGCCAACGAGCTGGTGCAGGCATCACGTGGCACCACGCAGGACTTGGCCAAAGCATCGGGCAAGTTCGGTCAAGACTTCAGCCACTTCCTGGAGGCTGGAGTGGACATGGCTGGTCAATCTCAGGTATGCAGATAAACTTGTTCAGATTTGTTAAAGCTATAACAATGTTTATGATGACAAACTCGTTTTGACTTTGTAAATCTTTTTGTTTTCACTTTGTGCAGTCTAAAGAAGATCAAACTCAGGTGGTGACCAACCTGAAGACCATTTCTATGTCATCCAGCAAGCTGCTGTTGGCAGCCAAGGCTCTGTCTACTGACCCCAATTCCCCCAACCTGAAGAACCAGTTGGCTGCTGCTGCACGGTTAGAACCTGACGCATTATTTCTACTCGTCTCATCTTTCTGCAATCATCTGTTTAACTCGAGCAAACTGACAGACATCACCCTGTTTCAGTCAGTCTTTGAAGTCTCGCTTAATTATAATGTCTGATTACAGTCACTCACTGTTATTATGTAGTTTCTTAATGAAGCTGTTTATCATTTCTAGATCCATCTGCTGCCTGCAAACTAGATTACGATTGCAAGGAACCCCCAACCAACACCAACTGCTTAGTTATCATGCATGCCTTATGGGTTGGTTTTTAGGGAAAAGCAGAGGAGCTCTATTCTGGCTGAGGAGAAAAAACATTTTTGCATTTTAAACACAACCCTGAAACCAAGAAACAAGTCTAATTCATTGCATTTCAATATTCCACATATTATGGGTCCAGAGACACTTATAAAAATGATAAACTTGTCTTTCTTGTATGTCCGTATTTGCTTTTTGGCCTTCAACATACTCCCACAAGTGAGACACACAAACACATCACTCTGTCTTCTTTTCGTATGAGCCTGTTATAGTCTCTGAGTCCTGTCCTGTTTATTTTACACATTTAAGAAGAAAATGGATCAATTATTTTATGTGTTTGAGTGTGTGTGTGTGTGTGTGTGTGTGTGTGTGTGTGTGTGTGTGTGTGTGTGTGTGTGTGTATATATATGTACGTGCGTGTGTGTATGTGTATGTGTGTGGGTATGATGGGCCTTTCAGAGCCAGGACTACCAACCTCCTGTACTGCCACTCAAGAGCTTAGCTGAGTCACATAGAGAGAGAGAGAGAGAGAGGAGAGAGAGAGAGAGAGAGAGAGAACAGCACAGAAAGTGAGATTGAAGCTTGTGCGTGGTAACGTGTGGGCGGACTGTGTTTCTATACTCCCGTATCTCTCCCTCTCCCCAATCGCTGTGTTTTCCTCATCGCCATGTCTCTAACTCTCCCTCCTTCTCCCACACACTCCTTCTCTCCCTCATTCCATGCGTATCTCATATCTCTCACATCTCCTCCTTTCTCTGTTGGTTTTAACAGTGCCGTGACTGACAGCATCAACCAGCTGATCACCATGTGCACGCAGCAAGCACCAGGTCAGAAGGAATGTGACAACGCACTAAGGGAGCTCGAGGTATTTCTCTCATTTCACATTTGTGGCTTTTTGTTTCCTTGTGCTCTCCTTTTCGAGTTCATTTGTGTGACACAGGCTAGTGCAGCTCAGATTTACAGTGTGATGTTGAAAAAGTTGTGTTCGAGTGCTCACCGTTTGGTCATTCACGTACGCAATTCTGTCATATAGCAGGGATTAAGATTATAGTCGCTGCAACACAATCCAATCAAGCGGCAGTGCAAACATATTCTATCCAACCCAGTTAGTCTTGCTTTAGTTTGTAGCATTACCTTGGGATTTTACTGTGTGGTAGCTGAGTGTGTTGCCTGACAGGTCCACTCAGGCATGAGTGAGTATGAATTATTTTTGTAACTACCACTTAAATCATGGGATGCAACAATCAGTGCCAAGAGTGTAAACCAACCGTAAAGCTTATATCTGTATCTGCAGATTTGCAACAAGTAAGCGAAATGCATCAGTCACCATTGCAGTGTAGCTGTTTGCTTGCTTCATGTATATGTTTATTTGATACCACTGCTTGTTCTATTTGCTCAGATCTCTTTCCTTATGAAACACATAGTTGTCAGTGTACTATAAAAATGAACAATGCAGAGTGGTATCATATTGTTATATCATTCGCCTATTTATAATTTGTGTCGTTTAAATATATAGAATTTGACTCTGTGTGTTTGTGTGTGTGTGTGTGTGTAGACTGTACGGGGCATGCTGGAGAACCCAACCGAGGCAGTGAATGACACAGGCTACTTTGACTGCATCGACAGCGTGATGGAGAACTCCAAGGTGCGCAGCGAATCTTCTCACTTCTCGTCTTGTTTTCCTGCATGTCGTGTTGGCTCCGTAAATGACACCGTGAAGTATTTTTACTCATGTGTATGACAGCGTGTTGTTTTTTTCTGCAGGTTTTGGGTGAAGCTATGGCAGGCATCTCCCACAATGCAAAGAATAGCAACCTGCCCGAGTTTGGAGACGCGGTCAGCTCCGCCTCCAAAGCCCTTTGCGGCCTTACTGAAGCTGCTGCTCAGGTAATCAAGCGTCACTGTTTGTGTGTATGCATGCATATGCCATGTCCTCTACAATTATTGGCACCCTAGTAAAGACCTTTTGGTGAATTACCTTCATCTTGCAGTGAAACAATGAGGGAAAAGCCAACCATTAAATAAAGGAAATTTATTCTGTGAAAAAAAAAGCTCACATCAAGAAATAATTCCTTTTTATCACAAAACACAATTATGTAAATGAAACTTTGTTCTTGGGGTCTCCAAGTCTCAAACTACTATCAGATGCCTCCGTCATGTCAGCAGATTATTTAGAAGTCATGGGACTTTGGAGTGGAGTTCTATGGTCAGATGAAATTAAAAATTTTCCCAACAAATCCTCAAGGACTACAGCAAAATGAACCTGATGCCCACTGTTAAGTATGGTAGAGTGCCTGTAATGTTGGGAGGCTCTTTTTCCTCCAAAAGCCTAGGGAACCTCGTCACGGTACACAGCATCATGAAATGCCAGGACATTTTAAATCAAATTCTGTCTGCCTCTGCCAAGCAACTACAAACAGGTCATCACTGGATCTTCCAGCAAGACACTGATCCAAAACATATGTCCAGATCAACACAAAAATGGTTTACTGAACACAAAATCAAGCTTCTTCCATGACTATCGCCATCCCCTGATCTAAACCCTACAGAAAACCTGTTAGCTGAGCTAAAGAGGAGAGTGCACAAGAGAGGAATTAAGAGACCCTGGACCATCTGGAGAGATTCTGTACAGAGAGATGGTCTTAATTCGCTGCTCTGCATTCTCCAACCTTATAAGATGTTACCGGAGAAGTCTAAGTGCTGTTTTAATGGCAATGGGAGGTTTTTGCCAATAATTGTGGCATATGTGAGATTAAGCTACTTCACCAAAAGGTGTATTTCATTTAACTAATTTCCAGGGGTGCCAATAATTGTAGAGGAGACTGTGTGTGTCTGTGTGTTTTTAGTTTGTATTTTTGCTGCAACCCAACGTATCAGCGAGGTTTGTTACTTCCCCTGATGATTCATACCTCATTTCTTCAACCTAATTATACTGGTGTGGAGTGAAGTGTGTCAGTCTCTTGGTATCTCACACATCTGGAATTAGAAAAGAGGCGCAAATAAGCAAACACAGCCACCCACTGTGTTTCTCTTTTTCACTTCACGGGTTCATGTTATGCTTGTTTCTGTCTGTTTTACCGTGTTTTAAAATGAATCTTTGAAGCAGGTCACACTTGGGATACATCAATACCTTTTTCCCCCTTAGTACATGTGTTTTTGGTACGATATTGATACCCAAGTGAGTAACCTATTCAGTTACAGTAACATTTTTTAACTCTGTTTGTTTCCTGGTTTACATAGTGACCCTGAAAAACAGACATATGGTCATGTTCTTAGGCTAGTTGTCTCATTCTTTATATATTTTTTTTATATTTCTCTTGTTAATGACCAATAGCAGCTGAATCACCTAGTGCTCTCTATAGACAGTTTTAACTCACTTAGCCACTGTCTGCTGCTAGTTGCTGGTCGTAAGCCTGATTTAAAACAACACATCTTCTTATCCAGGGCCTTGTACAGTATTAACAATGCAGTTTTTTTGTAAGCATAAACTCTGAGAAGATGAGGACATGCCTATCGTTAAGTAGAGAAGAGGCAGAAATGCTGCTTGAGAGTTTAAAATGTATCATTAGAAGCAAAACTGACAAAAAAAAAAAACAACTGGTTTTTTTTTATTTCTTTTTTCCTTTTTGTTCCTTCCTGCTGTGTGTCTTGATTTTCTTTTTTTTTTTTTTGCAACCCCCCTACACACACTCCACGCAGTGGAAGTTCATAATGGCTTTGATAGAGAATGATGATGAGTCACATTTAAATGCTCCTTGTCTCTCTCTCTCTCTCTCTTTCTCTCTCTTTCTCTCTCTCTACTCTGCTGCGATAAGTGTTCACTCTGCCTTTGTAGCTCAGCATCTCACACTCTTATTAGAGCATTGATTCATTGTATAACAATACTGAGGAAAGTGATTTGGAGTAGCTTGTGTATGTGTGTGTGCGAGTTGTTGCCAAGGCAGATGGGGAGAGAAGCTGAACTGGATGATGTGGCTCTACTGGTGAGAACAGATATAAGCCTGTGGAAAAAATCTTCCTTCTACAAGATTTAATTCCCAAAAAAAAAGCTCAAAAGAAGAATCAGACGTTGTCTAATTAAAACTCCTTTCTCTTTTTGGAGAAGCTTTATTAACCTGAGAAGCATTTCTGAAATGTTCCATGGTTTAAACCTTTGAGATGAGACTTGACTGGCTCTAAGTGGAGGTGACCGTGTGCTCGGGCCTTGAGCAGAGCCATTGGAGAATAGGCAGAAGTGCAAGGGTTGCTGATTAAGTCTGTTGGATAATTGTACTGCAAATTGTTCTTCATTTTATGGAACAACAGAAAACAACTAGATGTTTATTTGTGTCTTTGATGTGTCAATTTCTAAATTCCTCAGTTTTTTATTTTAAGCACTGAATGGGTTTCTGTAATCTCCCACAGGCAATAGATATGGTGAATATGATCAGTCATAATCCCTGCATTTAGGCTGGAATGATTGATTGGCTCTAGTTCCTGATGTAGAGCCTATACTTATTAAACACTGCTACTCCTGATTTAATTGAACTCTCTCCTCTCTCTTGCAGGGTGCCTATCTTGTGGGTGTCTCTGACCCGAACAGCCATGCTGGACAAAAGGGTTTGGTTGATCCAGCTCAGTTTGCCAAAGCCAAACAATCCATTCAGATGGCCTGTCAGAACCTGGTGGACCCTGCCTGCACTCAGTCCCAGGTACCATTCAGCATATTTGTTCACCAAGTTCCTCAGCTCCACCGGACGGTAGCGATGAGCCTTTTTATACACACTGTCGCTGCATGATTTGTCCCTGATTTTTGAAAATCATTTCAGATTTGACATTTTTCCACACAGATTTACACTAGATGATTAGGCAAAGGTGTCACTCATGCAAGTATCCTTAGTGAAAATTCCAAATGCTGATGGAATTCTTGCAGTCCTATTGCAGGAGTTATATGTTATTGCCTTTTGCTTGCATCAGTCACACAAATGTATGTCTGATCATATCACCCTACAAGACAAGCACTTTTTCAGTATTTTTCAATATTTCAACAATCAGTAGGAAATTTTGATTGAGGCAGTCTCTGTGAATGAGTGGTCTCATTCTGTGCATTCGACAGAGAAACTTTCCCAGTTTTCTAGGGTTTTTGTTTGTTGTTTTTTTTCCTGCAATGACAAATAGAAGGTGTTGATGGTGTTTGCTTAAAAAGTCATTCTCAAAGGTCAAATCTGTCATCAGATTTTTCAGATGTTTTTTCACACCTCTGCATTTCCCAAGGTCCTCTCTGCTGCCACAATTGTTGCCAAACACACATCCGCCCTATGCAATGCCTGCCGCCTTGCTTCCTCGAAAACATCAAATCCTGTTGCTAAGCGACAGTTTGTCCAGAGTGCTAAAGAAGTGGCGAATAGCACAGCCAACCTTGTCAAGTCAATCAAAGTGAGTGTTTACACCAATAAACGCTTTCAGTTTATGTATTAAGATTATGAAATGACTAAAGTCAAAAGAAATGCCAGACTCTCGTGCAAGTTTTTGAGAAGCTTTGTTAAAATGAACAGGCACTTTCAGGATTAACAGTGTATAAGTGGATATGACTGTGTGCTCAGGCCCTGGATGGAGCCTTTAACCAGGAGAACAGGCAGAAGTGCAAGGCTGCCACAGGGCCACTGATCGAGGCTGTGGATAATCTTACTGCCTTTGCTTCCAACCCAGAATTCGCCAGTGTGCCTGCACAGATCAGCCCAGAGGTACCGATTATATATTCCAAACATCATCTATTTTTTCATCATCAGTATTTTATCTAATATTGACAAGAAGACAGGCTGAACGTTTGTGTTTTTATGAATGTAGTCTTGTACACCCTCCAGATTGAGTTTTTTTCTGTTGTTCTGGGGGGACTAAAGCTAATCACATTAAGAAATCTGAGATTTGTGTAACAGTAGGCTGGGCCCAGGTGGTAGCTTAGATTAACATGATTTTTTGTGTTTGTGTGTTGAATGTAGGGTCTGGCTGCCATGGAGCCCATCGTGGCTGCAGCTAAAACTATGCTGGAGAGCTCTACAGGTCTGATCCAGACCGCACGCTCACTGGCCGTGAACCCCAAAGACCCACCCAAGTGGTCAGTGCTGGCCGGCCACTCCAGGACTGTGTCAGACTCCATCAAGAAGCTCATCACCAACATGAGGTACTGCCATGCTTTAAAGATTATCCAGTAACACAGTAACAGTGCTAAACTAAAACTAGACCATGTTCCCTAAACTAGCATGCAGTGGTGTAGGTGGTTTTCTGTAAACTTTAACAGAAGTCTGTTTGACCTTTTTCTTCAACTTTCTTGACGCTGCAGTTTGTCTTCTAGGCATTTGGCAGCGAGATATGTATGTTTACCTTTTCTCAGTTTCTGCCCTGAGTCTTTTGGAGCTGTTGCCTAACCATTGTTTAGTGCTTCTGAAGGAGGGCTAATGCTTGAATCTTTCTTCAATGCTTACAGAGATAAGGCTCCAGGTCAAAGAGAGTGTGACGAGGCCATTGAGGCTCTCAATAACTGCATCCGTGAAGTGGACCAGGCTTCTCTTGCTGCCATTAGCCAACAGCTCTCACCCAGAGATGACATCTCTCATGAGGTGTGTGTCAGTCCTGCAGAATTACACATGCAGGACATATTTAGAGAATTAAAAAAACATGAAACTTTTTTTTATAAACTTTTAATAACGTCCTACAAAGCTCCAGTTCTGTTTGGGAATTTCCAGAGGAAACTTTTTTTGTACCGTTATCAGGGTAATAACAATAGATTAGTATCTACTGTAATTAGCAGTCATTTAAACTCTTTTACTAGGAGTCAGTAATGGTAATTGGATTGATGGGAGAACATGTTGTTTGTTGTCTCAGGCTCTGCATGAGCAGATGGCAGCCTCAGTGCAGGAGATTAGCAACCTGATCGACCCGGTAGCTTTTGCAGCTCGCTCCGATGCCTCCCAGCTGGGACACAAGGTATGACTCCTTGTGTAGCCTGTAGTACACTATACACCTCCAACATCTTTATTAAAACAGTTGCACTCTTCCTCCTTCCAGTCACGAAGGATTCTGTATGGTGCTACCATGTGGTTGTTCAAAGTTCTGGTTGTTCTCTGTCTTGCAGGTGTCTCGGATGGCAAGCTACTTCGAGCCACTCATCATGGCAGCCATTGGCACTGCTTCTAAAATCCTGAACAGCCAGCAGCAGATGAGCGTGCTGGACCAGACAAAGACTCTGGCAGAATCTGCCTTACAGATGCTCTATACAGCCAAAGAAGCAGGTGGCAACCCTAAGGTGTGTCATATTTTCACCTGTAGAGTAACCCTCATTTCACTGAATCCTACTGAACACCACGTATAAGCCATGGAATTTGAGTATTTGTGGGTAAAGCTCTGTTCAGTGCATATGCTTAAATCCCCTGCTCCAGAAGTATTGTAATACTAACTCAGCTTTACCGTTTGTCTCCTTGGACTTTCTCCCAGGCGGCTCACACCCAGGAAGCCCTGGAGGAGTCTGTTCAGATGATGAAGGAGGCTGTTGAGGACCTGGCAGGTACGATGGCTGAAGCAGCCAGTGCAGCAGGAGCTGTAGGAGGCATGGTTGACTCTATCGCTCAGGCTCTCAACAAATTGGAGGACCCTGGAGTGGAGCCTGATGGAACTTTTGTGGATTACCAGACTACTATGGTGAAGACAGCCAAGGCTATTGCAGTCACAGTGCAGGAGATGGTATGTCCTTGGTGCAGTTATGCAGTTGGAAGTGTTTTAAAAAGTTATATGTTAGAAAATAAAGTTCAGGTTATCTGTGTCACTGTGACTGTAAAAAGCCAGCATTTCTCCTATTCATTTGCTGTCTCAACAGGTCACTAAATCAAACACCAACCCTGATGAGCTTGGTGGCCTAGCCAATCAACTGACCACTGAGTTTGGTGACTTGGCATCAGAGGCTAAATGTGCCGTCATCACTGCTGAGAACGATGAGGTAAAGAGTAAAACTGTTTCTCTCTTAAAGCTCCCGTTTGAATTTTCTTCCTTGTATATTTTTGTGTTTCAAAGCATCTGCAGCCTCACTCTCCCTGCTGGTGCATGTATATGTGGGTAACGGAGTCATTATGCTTCCTGCACTCTTCTAGATTGGCTCCCACATTAAGAAGCAGGTAACAGAACTAGGCTACACTTGCACTGGATTGGTCACCAAGGCAGGGGCTCTGCAGTGCAGTCCCAACGATTCAATCACCAAGAAAGAGCTCATTGATGCCGCCCGCAAAGTCTCGGAGAAAGTGAGTGAAGTGCACGTTTATAGCCTCGTACTTCAACAGGTTGGAGTTTACCAGAAATAGTCAAGGCTGTATTGTGATATTAAATGGTGTAATTTGCATATTTACCCTTCTGCTAATCCTTTCATTAATAACCTATTGTTAGAGCGGCCTTGTCTAAAATCAAAATCCTTATTTTCACTCTGTCTCAGGTGTCTCATGTGCTGGCTGCGCTGCAGGCTGGTAACCGTGGTACCCAGGCTTGTATCACGGCTGCCAGTGCTGTGTCTGGCATCATTGCTGACCTGGACACCACTATCATGTTTGCCACAGCGGGTACACTTACCAGGGAGAATGCAGAGACCTTCGCTGATCACAGGTTTCGAAACATTTCATGATATCCTAAAATGCTTGGATTCTTAATAATATGGCTCGTGAAGACCTTGTTACACCTGATTGTGTAGCTGTATTCTGTGGGTGTTTAGGCAAACAGTCAGCTTATGCCCCCGCTTTTATTATGAATTTTATGGCTGGTTAAAAAAAAAAAGTTCCATGACCTGACATTTTGTATAGAGGCTCACACCATAAAACCTTATAAAAACCATCAAACCAAAATAGCATATTGCAAGTATATTGCTACATGAGATTGCAGTATGCATGATGGCATACATGTGTTGTGTCACAGTTAAACAGAAGTCTGCTTTAACTTAACCACCTATATAAAAATGTATGTATAGCTGTTCTGCAGCAGCTTAGAATGGGTTCATTTATGAGGATGTTATTGTGGGATCAATATCAGGTATCAGATGCTACTCAGCTAAGATGTAATAAGATTAATATCTAGGTCCAAACAAGGATTGTTTTTGTCCATCCAGAGAGAGCATTCTGAAGACCGCTAAAGTTCTGGTAGAGGACACAAAGCTGCTGGTGTCTGGAGCAGGAGCCAGTCAGGAGAAGCTGGCCCAGGCTGCCCAGTCCTCAGTCAACACCATTACCAAACTGGCTGATGTGGTCAAGCTAGGGGCCGCCAGCCTGGGCTCTGAGGACCCCGAGACACAGGTACGGCTGTCCTTTATGTCATAGTTAGTTCCAGATTCATTGGAAACTTTAAAAATGATGGCATGTCTTGGTGGAAAATTAGCTTAATCTTAGACTGAAAATATGAGAGAAGTCCAGCTTTAATTGAAGGGAATTTAGTCTATAAAAACCCATGTCAAAATATATATTATTATATGTCATAGTTAATTAGAGCTTACTTGTTTATATTTCTCTCATTTTTAGTTTGAGAGTAAGCTAATTAAACACAAAGACCTATTTTTACCCATGTTTACCAAGGGGTGCCAGTAATTCTGGTTCTAGCTGTGTAAGCTCCTGTCTGTTTTTAACTGGCTATTATTTATTATATGCTGATTTTTTTTTCTCAGCACATCTGAGCAAAATTATTCTTAATCACTGTAGCATCTGATGTTCTTGATGCTGTCATTGAAACCAGTCCTGTATCCTGTCTTGGATACATCACTGTGCAGACTGTTGTTGTACTCAGTTCCTCTTTCTTTCTGTTTCCTGCTTTTCACACTGCTCTCTTCTCGACAAACAAGACTCTTTTTTCTTCCTGTGGCTTTCCTGTTGGTCAGGATGTGGGTACTGCTTGTGTGTGTTTTCTCTGCTCATCAGGACAAGTGTGTGTGTATATGTGTGTGTGTGTGTGTCTGTATGTGTATCATGTCTGTCCCGCGGGAATGAAGAAAGACACACATGGCCAGCATGGTTCTGTTTGCAGCCTTATATAGGACACAGGCAGTGCACACTGCATTTTGGCACACAGTTCGGCTTCCTCTTGTTCCTATGGCAGCATTCAGAAATTCTTGGAAAAACATTTGAAAATGCTGGAAATACTGTACTGAGAAGCAAACGGAGCCAAAATATATAGTGAAGTATACAGCAGGGTTTATATATATAGATTTCGAATGACTGTCTGCCTGTATACGGCCCTGAATGCCACTAATGAAGGTCATCCTGGGTCTTTGTTCATTCTGCCATTGGCTGTTCTTTAGAAAAGGTTTGTCTGGTATGAGAATGCTCAGACAGTGAGGCTCCTGTTCTGTTGCTCTTTAACTCAGTTTAACAAGGCTTATTCTTCACTACAGGAGTTCCTGCATTTATATCAAAACCCTGCTTCCCTTGTCATTAACCTCATATTGTAGTGTAAGGTACACAGTTCTATAAACGCCTTAGGATTTTATGGCAATAATTCTAGCATATTACTACATTAAAGCTGACTATGTGCTCTTTAGCAGAACTTTAGATCAGTTCAGATATCTTAACACTTGGCACCTTGCCTTTCGAAATGTAAAATCAAAAGAATTTTGGTCAAAGTTTTTGAACTTTGATCAACATTTATTTGCTTGCTTCACTAGTACCTACATCACTATTAAGTGAATTCCTTCATTTTTTTAATTTTCATTCATGACTGCTGCTCATTTGATTGTGTTTGTCACATATTGCAGTGTTTCAGTTAGTACACTACTACTTCTGTGTGAATGAATGTGTGTGGACAGTGTATGTCAGTGTTTGTGTTCCGTCTGTCCCATTCATAATAACAAACCTGTGCTGTCTGCTGCAGGTGGTCCTGATCAACGCAGTCAAAGATGTGGCTAAGGCTCTGGGTGACCTCATCAGAACCACCAAGGCAGCAGCCGGCAAGCCTCATGATGACCCGGCCATGCTCCAGCTGAAGAGCTCTGCAAAGGTGGTTCACTGGGGCCATAGCACACTCGTCACTTTGACTCAACTCAGTTTGATTCGTATAGCACTTTTAACAACAGACACTGTCACGTAGCGCTGTTACAGAAATCCGAGTCTAGATATAGATCACTAAACACGACACAGCAAGCCGGACATGACAGCCATGAGGAAAACTTCCTGAAACAGAGTAAATTTTGAGCACTTGGAAAGGAAAACCACCCTCTTCTGTGTGACCACACTGTCATCACCTTAGTCAGTCAGTGAGTTGTTTAACAGTGTAAATAGCCCTTGTGCAGATTTGTAGACTTTACATGTCAGAGAAGCATTTAAATCCCAGTTTCCTGTCCAAGTGCATTTACATTTCTTTCCTAACTGGGAGTGATGGTTATTAATCTGTATACTGGTATTTGTCAACAGCTGAGGAGGTAACTTAAGCCTAATACATTGCAAGTACACACGCTCATAAAACCTCCCCTCCCCTCCCTGTATTGCATGCTAGTGAGAAATCCTGTGTGTGCTTAGTCATATGAACTACTACACTATACGATAAGTCCAGACATTTTTTTTTACCTTTTTAATTGCACTTAACAGTTACAAAATAATTCACAAATACAATCAAACCCTTACAGATATTCATATAAATATTTAACAATGCCATAAACAAGCCCCATCAAGAGCAAACCTTACATTAAGAATGTTAAAGTAATACAGAACCCTTCATGAGACACTTTCCTTATTATTCCAGAGGGGAAACCATATTTGCCAAAAGCCATGGCTTTCAGCCAAGATGC
>JAOUQY010000009.1:2433967-2444816 GCA_028566355.1 Doras micropoeus | reverse complement strand
ATCTATCTATCTATCTATCTATCTATCTATCTATCTATCTATCTATCTATCTAGTTTCTAAATCCCAGTTTAACCCTACATACATGCAATGAGTTGTCCTGTCTCTGTATAGTATATACAATTTGGCAATGAGTTGTCCTGTCTCTGTATAGTATATACAATTTGGCAATGAGCTTGCTGTGGGTAGTCGCGTTGACACCATTCGTATTCACAAGCTGCTCCAAAAGCCCCAGTGGCCTAATGGATAAAGTGCTGGACTCCTAAGCCAAGGATTGTGGGTTGAGTCCCATTTTGGGTGACAGTTGTCAGCAGAGTAGTGCAGTGGAACTGTGCTGAATCCATAACTCAAAGGTGGATGGCTCAAAAGCACTGTACACTTTATGCCACTAATACAAATCAAGGTCAGTGATGTGGTTATGTTCATTTACAGCCAAGATATATCCTGTGAACAGAGAGGTAAGCTTAATAAATCTAAAATGGCTACAAACAGAGGGTCAATATTGGAAAAATGTACTACAGTGGCACCAGTTCTCAATAAAAAGATTTATGAATTCTGCAAAGATGAGCATGGTTAGCAGAGGGGCATAGCAGAAGCATGTAGTCAATGGATTGAAACTATGTTCGACTAAGATTGTTGGGCTTTAATACCTCTAACACAAAGGAGGTCAGAGATGCTGTGAACACTGAGATATTTTCATGCTATTTGTCACTAGACAATTTCTAGAAGGTTCAGACTTGTGTTCACATACTAAACCACAAGCACCAGTGGTCTAATGACTAAGGCATGGCCCTCTCCCATAATAGCAGGTGTGAATTTGAGCCCCAGCTGGTGTGCTGAGCCCATACTCCAGAGGCTGTACCATCTACACCATGCTCTGCTAAGCCCAGTGAGCTTTAAGGATCTAGCACAAAGAAGGTCCAGGCAGCTGTTTGTAGCATTTGATCTGAGGTTGCAACTCAAACTTGGAAAGGCCAAAGAAAACACCTTCTCAAGCTTGTCAGCTTGGGACAGACCTGAGTTCCTTTCCAGTTTATAGAGTGACTTCTAATCAGCGTGGGTGCACACTGCATCAGAAGTAAACAAAGTGCTGTATAAACAAATGTCTTGATGCTTGCTCAATAATCCGAGTAATTAATTCCCAGAAAGTTGAATCAGTTCATTTGGACACAAGGATTAGTGGGGAGATGAAACACATTTGCATAGTTAGACTGAAGAAGACACTCGGATGAGTGACGAAACATGTATCTACACTAAATCACAAATCTCTTGTTGAGGAAGAAAATATACATCACAGATCACAGCTAGCTAGCGTGTTGGTAGCAAAAGACATCACTCATCAATGTTAGTTTGCTAGCTTGTTGTAGAAAAGGCAAACATGGAGGCATCCACGATTTTCCCAACTTTACATGTGGAACGCCTGAAGCCGAAAAAGATATCAATCCAAGCTTTGCATTACCCCTAGATATTTTCTAATTCATTTTAATCTAAGTAAGGATAATCAAGACATGGCATTATACTTGATATTTTCACAAGAGCAAAAGAAAAGGAAATTGAAAATGGAAATAAATAAAAAAGCAAATTGGACACACAAAATGATGGACAAATTTGGGGCACATTTGAGATGGAAAGAACATAAAAATCATCAATGCAACATGGCATATTCACAGAATTCAAGCATAATTTCAACCAAATATCTCACATTATTGGTGAAATCCAGTAAAAAAGTAGGCCTCTCCAGTTCCTAACCCTATATACATATCCCAAACTATTCAGTCTCCTCATAGTATGTGTATAGTGTGTAGTCTGGCTGGTGTCTTTTGCATTCACTGATGGATAAGGTACTGGTCTCCTAAGCCAGGGATGGTGGATTTGAGTGGAGTGTGGTTAACAGAGTGGTGCAGCGGAAGCATGCTGGTCCCATAACTCAGTGGCCAATGGATCAAAACCATCCTCTGCTAAGATCCATTAGTTTTGATGCCTCTAACCCAAACCTGCTGTTCTGTTCATTTATATTCAAGAGATATCCTGTGAACAATGAGGTAGTTCCATGATGTTCATCAGTAGACATTTTCCAACTTTCTACTCTAAGTAAAGGTTTACATAATAAAAGCCAATATTTTGGAGAATGATTTCATAGACTTAACATCCCAAAATCTTATTTTGCATAACTAAAAGTAAAATATAAGGCCACCACATTGGCCTCCTAATGTGGGTTGTGTATGGTTCATCTGTTACCCGAATATATTCATTTATCTATTTTCAACAAGACTGGGCCTGAAAGTTGTGCATGATGCCATTCTGCTGGTATTCTTGATTACTTCCCAGGAAGTGGCCTGACTTGCCCAACCCTACCTCCACACCATAAATAGTAGAATATCACAGCAGATGACACACTAAGTAGGCCATATCCAAAAGGCTGCTGAGTGAAGCGTGGGATTAGTCTAGTCTAATTTGTAGCAGAGAAGAAAAAGAGGCTGGACATATGCCATCGTTTGACATCACTTCTTCAACCAACACATAACAGATCTGCACATCAGCAATGACACTGCCTGAAAACAGAATATAATCACAGAAAGCATAAAAACAACACTGAATACATAAAAACCAACAGATATGGGATCAAGGTCTTTTATTTCCTTTGTCTAAAATTTCTACAAACATAGAAATTTGGTTTTGAAAAAAGTGAACTCAGATTAAAGCTGCAATTTTAGCAAAACAAGTATCAAACTGTCTAAAAATGATCTATTACATTCAACATTTTTACAAAAAAATTACAATATAAATTACTGACAAAATGAAAATCCTGAAAGGTAAAACAGCAGTTTTCTCAAACAATAAATAGTATGATGCATGGCCTACAGCTTCAAATACCAGGCAGTACAGTATCGCTAGGACATACCATAGAACCATACATGGTATATCCACATAATACACATGGTTCTACTCATCAGCCCTCATTTTTGAGGGATCTCTGACATTTATTTAACCAAACACAGCCACATTTGAACAAATCTAAACAAATTTGAACAAGCATCCATGTTCATTTGCTAGTAAATCCCCAGTGCACTACCGGTCTTAACATAGTTGGTCCTCACATAGTGCTTGACAAGCTTGTGCCATAATCTGTAAACACATAAAGGGCCCCTTGTAGGTCCTAATCTCTTTTGTTGAGTTAATCAATTGAATCAGACATTTCTCAGGGCAGATTGACAAATACCATTTAACATTCCCCATTATTTGTTTTTGAATAGACCTCTTTTGCATTATTGCGACTGCTGAGTGGTTAGCTATTGCTAACACTGCTTGCTACAGGTACATATTAAGAGACAGAATACCAGGCAGACTGTAACATTTAAAGGCATTTTTTTAAGTTCTCTGCTTCCAGCAACCTTCACAAAATACAATCAGATGCCAAAACACTGCAAACCAAAATTATTTGAATATTCTAGCATATAACCCCGTAACTTAGACCAGCCCTAGCAATTACAGTGTGGGAAATACATTAAAATATGCAGTCAGTGTGAATTAGTACATTTCTCTTGAAAACCAATGAACATGTCTTTACATCCTTACATATGTACAAGTGCTACAGGTAGCGAAAAGTCTTTAGAATGTCAGAGAAAGAAACTAGAGGAGCACCAAAGGCCTGGAACCACTGAACAAACACATGTACAACAGCAACATTCGCTATAATGAGCAAATGTGCAAATTATATGGTAATCTTAGACATTTGCTCTAAAAAAAAGGAACCGAAATGTGTAATGTATTGAAGTTGGGGTGTTCCGGTTTGAATTATTCACTGTATAATCACTTAGTCTAAAAATATCACAGTTATCACGGTAATAATTAGCCTTTAACAGTGGTGAAATTCAAAGGAAATATTAGTCCTAAATCTTAACACATCCTTGTATATATAACAAATAACAAAACGAAACAAAAAGGATCAAATGTCCTAATTTTTCTTCTTTCTGCAGGATAAGATTTCTACACATCTGTCTGCTAAGAAATGTTGCCAGAGGACGCCCATACTAATCATGATCAATTCACATAGGATAAGCGAACTCTGCTTTAAATCATAGAGAAGCATCTAAAGCACTTAATGAAACTATTACTGATCATGAGTTTAATGTACTGTATTGAACAGAAACATGGATTAAACCGAATGAATATGTAGCATTAAATAAAGCTATTCCTCCTGGATACAGTTACGTACATCAGCCTGGTCTAACTGGCAGAAGCGTCAAGGCGTCACACAAAAACATGGACATAAATTCAATGCCTTTGAAGTTCTCTAAATTAACATAACATACATAGGCACAAAAAATAAATTTCAAATATAACATTTTTTAACTGAATCACCATCTAACCCCACAGAACTTGATCAAGAGGCCGAATGCCCAGAGTCAATGTTTCGCTACACTCTGGATAATGTAGCTCTAAAACTAGCACCCTGGTATGACGATCACACACACCTTAAAACAGACTACTAGAACGTAAATGGTATCAAACTGAATCGGTAGTATTTCAAACAGCTTGGAAGGAGAGCATCTTGAGCTATAGAAACGCTCCTGGTGCTGACAGATCAACATATCTCTCACTCTAATAGAAGATAATAAAAAATAAACCTAGATAGTTATTTAATACTGTAGCAAACTTAACTAGGAACAAGACCACCACAGAAGCACACACAAAATAAACATGTAGTAGTGATGACTTAATGAATTTTTTCAATGATTGAAAATATCAGGCAAAAAATTCATGCTAATTTAAAGCCAGACAATTTGATAACAAACCAAGTATGACAGTATAACCACATCGGATCAGTGAGGCGAAAGTGTTATTCCCATTTGAGAGACTGAACTAATTTCACTAATCTCCTCATCAAAATTGTCAACATATGCACTAGATCCCTTACCTACAAGTTTCTTCAAACAGAAACAATCAAATCGCTTCTAAAAATAATTAATCCATCATTTAGCATTGGCTATGTACCTAAATACTTTAAACTAGCAGTTATCAAACCTCTGATTAAAAAAACCTTACCTTGATCCCGGTCAGCTGTCTAACTATAGGCCAATATCAAACCTCCGCTTTATCTCTAAGATCCTAGAAAAGGTTATAGCACAGCAGTTATGCTCATACCTACATAGGAATAACATTCATGAAATCTATCAGTCAGGATTTAGGCCTCAGTTATCAGTTTGTAAATGTTTATTATGAGTTTATTTAGTATAATAATGTAAAGATTGGTGTTCCACAAGGTTTTGTTTAAGGCCCATTGCTTTTTTCCTTTATATATGCTACTTCTGGTTAAAATTATTCATAAACATGGTATCAGCTTCCATTATTATACATGATGACACACAGTTGAATGTCACAGCAAAGCCAGATGAGAGACATCGACTTCATGAAGTTGAGGAATGGATATGTTAAGGACATTAGACACTGGACGCTGAATAATTTTCTTCTACTTAATTCTGATAAACCAGTAATACTTGTACTAGGACCACAGGCAGCTAGAAGTACGTGTTCTGATTATATAGTAACTCTGGATGGCCTTTCAGTTACATCATGTGCAGCTGTAAAAGACCTAGATGTGATTGTTGATGCCAGACTTTCAATTGAAAGTCAAGCAGATAACATTACTAGGATAGCCTTCTTTCATCTCAGGAATATTATTAAATAAGAAGTATGTCACTGCATGATGCAGAAATATTAGTTCATGCTTTTGCTACCTTTAGGTCGGATTATTGTAATGTCTTGCTGTCCGGATGTTCAAATAGGTGCATAAACAAGCTTCAGTTAGTTCAGAATGCAAAGAGTCCTTACTAGAACCTAGTTGTGATCACATTACTTTTATCTTATCTACACTGCATTGGCTCCCAGTCAAATTTCGCACCGATTATAAAATACAACTATTATCCTATAAAGCAGTGAATGATCTCGCACCGCAGTACCTAAACAAAATTTTAGTCTGTTATGATCCGCCACACCTAGTTCGATCAAAAGGTGCAGGCCCTCTGTTGGTACCTCGAATAAGGAAGATTACAAAATTGAAATGGGTTCACTTTTGAGTTCCTCTCAAGGGTTCTTCCTCTTAACATCTCAGGGAGTTTTTCCTTGCTACCGTCACCCCTGGCTTGCTCTTTAGGGATAAAATTAATATATTAAAAGTTATGCCTAGATTTTATGTCTTTGTAAAGCTACTTTGGGACAATGTCCATTGGTAAAAGCGCTTTAGAAATAAAACTGAATTGTTTTCTGTTCAGCCTATGCATGCATAGCTGTCAGATTAAAAATTCTACGCGTGCTACCTCAATTTAATTCAGGATTTATTATGTTTATTATAAGCACTTGTTGTAGGGTTTGTGACCACAGAAGTTAAACTTGATCATTAGTAGGTCACATGACCATGACATGAACGTAATCTTTACCCGTGCTAGGAACAGGTGCTTAAAATCTTTAACATCCTATTGTATTGATCACTTTGTCAGTATAAACTGAAATAAAGAGCGGCTGCGTGGAAAAGCTGTATTTTGAAAAGGTCAACAGTAAGGTAACTGTCCGATCAAACCGCGGCTAACCGTGATACACTGAATGATAGACTGGAAAAAAAAAACATGTCAGCATAGTTCAATGGAAACATAACCCTAGTAGTACCTGATTGTTCAGTATATCCAGGCCTTAAAACAACATGAGATAAAAAAAGGAATCAGCTAACAGATGTTACACCCCAATATTCAGTTACAACAAATACAGGGTACATTCCAGCAACACAATCACCAGCCTACCCTTCTATGTTCCAAACTCTGTATCATGTACATGAGTGGTGCTACAATTGAGACTTACAGGATATTACATTATCGAGGCTTCAAATGGCTTAAAAAATTAGTGACATCTTGAACACATCAAATTGAACTTGTAAGCACTGTATGACCTACATTCATATAAAAATAATTTGCACTAATTTGCACAAAGGCCTCTATCTCCTAAAAATTACAGCACTGAAAAAACATTACAATCTCTCAAGGAACATTAAGATCTTTGGGACATTATAGTAACTATCCTGTAGTAATGATGCTACTCATTTTAGGTGAAGTCACTGAGAACAACCATATAGTATTCATGTGTAAAACGACCGATGAGGCTTCACTCACCAGTCAAACTATTGCAAGGTATCTGTAGCTCAAGAGCTCTTTTACAGTTCGCCAGTGAATTGGGGATTGAATTACTGAAATATGATAGAGCACTTTGAAGCATTTTCTGATTCTGCAGATAGTGCCTTTGAAATACCCAACTGAAGGCACGTTCAGTTCGTGAAGCTTCAAAGGATTCAAGTGGGGTTTTCTGTCACTCAACTGCATCATCTCTGTTGTTGGTCAAATGTGACCCCGACTAATTGGCCTAGTCAAGCCGGTCTACATTTTGACGTCGTCAGCTTTAGTGCCCCTTTGCTATGTAACATTTTTAATGTCTTAAATTCAAGTGGCATCCGGTGAGGACTTGCGTTGGAGAAGTATCGGTACTTGAGCATGTCGTAGTAATGATATTTCACAGGATTTCCACTGGCGTCTTTGGGGAATGGCCAAAATCCGTACAAGTGGATCTCATCACAGAAGCGTGTGGCCATGGTGTACATCAGCAATCCAGTGCTGGGACGCTTGATATTCACCTTGTTGGTGAGCCAGTACCTGAGAAACAAATATATGTCAATATTAATAAATATGTTTCATCAAAATATGTTTCACAGGAAAGAAAAAAGAAGAAATTAATGAAAACATATACATGGTGTTCAGAAATGATCTTTATCTAAAGTTTATCCAGTATAACAAGTCAACCAGGAGTTGTGGAAAAACTGACATTGTCACATTTTACAGAGAATCACGTGAAGTTTTTCTTAGTACCACATTTTGACAAGTTTTCTCATCTTAATTTTTTTCATAGCTGCTCTTGAAAACATTGATGTGCAGCAAACATGGCAACTTTTGGATTATAACCTGGATGGCGACCTGCCTGGTGACCTGCCTTCCGCTCAAGGAGCCCTGGTATATGCTCCAAATGCTCTGGCTGGGAATCTAACCCAGGTCCTTTTTGTGTGAGGCAACAGTGCTACCCACTGCACCATCGTGCCACCTGGGGTAAACTCTGACTTTCCAGTCAGTTTCCTTAATGTGCACTGGTGTATGTAAAACACATGTTGTCTATGTTGATGCAAAACAGCAGGTTAGACCAATGCGCGAGTATGTATAATGCTGTGTAATCATTCCAACGTAATTAGCTCATCCAAAAGCTATGCTAAAGTAGCCGCCATTCTTTCTTCAACTCACAAGAGTTTAATTGAAATAGATATTACAAGATGTAATTTTGGTTCCGTTGTAACTGAATGGCAGATTAGGCTATAATTTGTCTGTCTTAATGATGTAATGCTCTACCGGCTCAGCGCTGAGGGCATTATCATGCAAAAACCTGTCTGTCTGCTGCCATGCATGCAAATCTGAAATTGCCAGTATGCACCTTGCATGTTAATAGGTGATAACTTTCAAAGGTTTTAATTAGCACTGCATTAAAAAGAGGTCTGGTCACAGACAATACAGCACTGGCATCATAAGGTGTATTGAAGATTGAAAAGCATGACAACATATTATGCACATGGTATATCAGGGATATAACTGAACTGAGTATGAAGACATTATTCCGAAATTTTAGATATAAATGTTTAGAAATCTTGTCATAAAGGTTCACAGGGCATCATGCTGAGTCAACAGCTGTGCATCTGGACTGGGATTGGGATTCCATGGGATACAAAAAAAGTCAAGCAAGTGGGAGGTTTTTACTTTCATGAGGGCATAAAGGTCAGATATGAAGCTTCCAAGGCAAAGTAAGACCACATTCATTAAACGAATTGAAACACATTACCAACAACAAAAACAACAAGAATAAACAAAAATGAAGTACATCCATCACCTATCGTTATGCTGGTTTGACCCTGGAGTGTTTGTTTAACACTGTTTCTTGCTCCGCCCTTCTGGTCTCATTTGCCTACTGGTTTTTGACCCTGGACTGTTCATACTGCCATTGTCTGCTCCCTTTTATTCACTGCTCACTTGGGTCACTCAATTTTGCATTTAGTGATGATCTCCCAGTCCCATGCTGCGCTCCAAGCACAACAACAGGATCTGGCCACACTGATCCAAGCAATCCAGGAAATTGCACAATGACCCCCAGCGGTTGGAACAAGGTGGCTCTCTCCTCAGCCTTCCTTCATGGACTGCCGTAAATATGACACCCCCCTGGATGCTCTTATTTCCTTGCCAATCCGTCTTGACCAGCACCTCTCAGCCCAGACGTGCAAACAACTGTGAGGTCATTGCGTGTGGAGAGGTAGCAAGGCTGTCGGAGGGAGGAGTGCCTGTGTTTCTACTATGGGTCTGGTCAGCACCAGGTCTCCCGATGCCCATCTCATCCTGGACCTCTTCTTTGTAAGAGGGAGAACCCCCCATTGGCACTCTCAAGCCTGCATGTCAATGGTGAGTGTCACCACTATTTCCTCTGTACATCATGCTTTCCGACTTCCGGTTCAGATATGTACCCCTGGTAAAGTCATCACTGTCCTTGCCCTAATAGACTCTGGAACAGAGGACAACTTCCTCTACGCTGATCTGGCACAGGAGCGGAACGTCCCATTGGAGCAACTCGTCACACCCTTCCAAGTAGCAGCAGCCGATGGTCATCCCATCCGCATCCGATCTGCGCCATTCTGAGGACCCCTCCACCCACCTTCCCTCTTCCGGATAACATACCGCACGTTTATAACGAAGGTCTTCAGTGAGCAGGAGGCCACCAAACTCCCAGAGCACTGCTCTATGACTGTGCCATTGAGTTCCTGGAGAGGGCCTACCCTCTCTCACCCACTGAGATGCAGGCCATGAGGGACTATGTTACAGATGCGCTGCAGAAAGTGTTCATTCGCCTTTCCATTTCTACCGCTGCAGCAGGCTTCGGCTTATCCTGTTTGCTCATTAAAGTTGTCAGTTCCTTGCATTCACTGCCTTCTTTTGTTGAGTACCAAAAGTTGTTGCTTATAAGTGGGAAAAATGCAAGAAATTGGCCAAAAAACGCTGACAAAATGGCTTGTGAATCTTCTGCTGCAGTCAGGATGAGGGGAGCTGGATAATGCTTGTGCGGGCAGTGATCACTTTGTCAATGGTCACATAACTTATGGGGCTATACTGTATGTATATATAGACAGAGCAGAATGTACCTCCTGAGGCAACTGAGGTCCTTTGGAGTGCAGGGTCCACTCCTCATGACCTTTTTCAACAGTGAGGTGGCATCAGCCATTTTTTATGGTCTTCTCCTATCAGGATATCAGCTGCTGACAGGAGGAGACTTGACAAACTTATCAAGAAGGCCAGCTCTGTCTTGGGGTGCCCCCTTGACAGTGAAGGTGGTGGCAGAGAGGAGGATGATGACTAAACTGTCATTCATGAAGGACAGCAACACCTACTCCATGAATACCACAACCAACTGCTCATCTCAGCATGCAATAAATAAATAATAGTACTGTATAGAATATCAGCATTCTGTATAGTGTATCATAACTTTAGTGCAATAATTTTAGTCCAATATTCTCTGCCATTTTTTGTAAAATTTTTAAAGGTGTCTATATGTTTATATTTTTATTATGTCTTTCTCTTATATACTACTCTCTATTTAGTGTCTTTCATGGATGCATCTATCCTGTTTTCCATGGCCTTTTTTATTATTGAAAAATAACAATTCAAAATAATGTGTAGTTTTCTTGAGTAAAAACTTTAACAAAGAATTTTAGTCTCCTTCAAATTAAAA
>JAOUQY010000009.1:2408655-2420062 GCA_028566355.1 Doras micropoeus | reverse complement strand
CAGCTATAGCATCACCCGGATTCGAACTGGCGATCTCCGGATGATAGGGCGAACGCGTTGCCGTTGCGCCACTCGGGGCTGATAAACCATTAAAATAAAAATCTGCTGACCCTAGTCTGCTAAATGTACTAGTAAGAATCTTTTATATACAGTATTATAATTTAAAAATGTAATAAAACAATAAGAACAGAGAAAAAAAAGACAAAAATGAGCTCAAAGAAGAAGAAGAAATGATTAAACACTGCTATTAAATGTGTAATATGCTAATTAGATATATTTTTCAAGTTTGTTTACATTATTGACCTCAAGTTAGTTATTTTTACCACCATCCTGTTTAAGAATATTTAATAGACAGGTCACTAATTAGTTAATAATATAGAAACAGGACATAAAAAGTGATTTTAAAAATTGTATCCCAAAAAATGTGCTGCACTTTGTTCATTGTCTAAATGTGAGACTCGCTCCAGCTGTATGCGCACTCCTGCTGTGTGACGTGATGATGGTGCCTGAGCCTGACACATTTCTGCTGCTGTGGCTCCTCTCACCCTGCAGACATGCCTGATTCATCCTGATGCTCTACTTCTGCTCTGTTCATCCCACTTCTTCCTCTGTAGCTTTGTGCACTTGTGACTCACCTTCTATAGCTATAAATGATCCCACATGGATACACAAATTATTCACACTTCCCAAAAAATACAGCGGTTTATCCCTAAGTCTCACCCTTGCTTTAGTGGATAACCATACCTGAATAATGTAGTCCCTTCTACAAGTTGCTGCTGTAAACATAAGCTCTGTCCTGGCTCAATCATGCTCACGTTCACACTCACAACTTTCTTTCACACTTTATGCTTTACTCTTCTACACTGTATGCTATAATGATTTACAATATAACTCATTATGTGGTCACCCAGAAGAAGATGGTTTTCCTTTTCAGTCTGGTTCCTCTCCTCACTTTGTCTCATTTATGTCCAGATCTGTGAAAAGAAGCTCTGTAATGCGCAATGTGTACTGTTAAAAAGGTTATATGAATATTTTTGGTCACTATTGAAGACCTACACAGGAGTATCTTTCCAGTTTTGACATGCAGGACTTCAAGTTCAAGTTCAAGTCAAATTCCTCAAATTAGAATTTTCCCTACAGAAATCTGTATCACAAACCGAGAAGCAGATTCCCAGGGACCTTTTTTTAAATGATGATGATGATAATGATGGTGATAATGATTTTGACATTGAGAAGTGATGTGTTTGTAGGCTGAAAGCAAAATTTACCACAAACATTTCCTGCTTGCTTAACCTACACTGCTCATCTACGTTTACATTTTCAAATCTACACTGAAGGCCGAGAGACAGGATATAAACATATAAGCAAAGTGTGTGGTTTGTTTCTCTGCTGTGCAACATTTCCTTCTTTGGGTAAACATGGTGCCACACTGTGCACTATTCTTAGCATGAAAGAAACTGGTCCTGTTTAACAGCCACCTAGAACATGTCAGTCTCTTGGTTGGCACATGCATCAGCAAATATTCAAAACAGATACACTGGTCAATATTTAGAAACTCAAACAGACCTTATTCGTAATCTGTAACCTTCATATCTCTCTGTCAGCAGCATTACATTTGGGCCTGACTCACATTCTCTATCCAAACAAAAGTATTTGCAAACCCACTTGCACTTTATGTAGTACTAGCTATTTATGTGTTGTTTATTATAGTCCTGTGTAGTTGCATGTAGCACCTATACGTCCCGGAGGAACATTGTTTGGTTTTGCTGTGGACTGTACACACTGTAAATAGTTGAAATGACAATTGATGCCACTTACTTACATACTCACACAAGCTTAATTTCTCGGAATGGCTATTACACCAGCTTGACATCCATCACTATCATAGCGCGGCAGCAAGCATATTTTGCATGGCTATATCATTCAAAAAGGCACCAAACTAGCCTATCCTAATGAGCACAATATTACTAAACTATCTAGCTACCTAGTTTAGTTAGTCTCAAAAATGAGAGCAACTTTAATACTAATCCTGAACAAGCAATGAGTGACTTCCTTAAGCAAAAAACAGTAAACAGATCAATATGTCTAATGACAAGTACCAAAGGATTACCCTCTGCTAACCGCGGTACAAGGGCGTACTATCCAGGAATGAATTTCAGAGGGGATCATGAAATATAAATATCAATAAAATGTATTAATAATATTATATTGATAAGTGTGATGCACTCATACCGTTTGTTGGATGCTGGACAGTAGTAGAAGTGATGAAGGCAAGAATGATGCCAACCAGTCTTTCCATATTAATAATGGGGCAGGGGTGGCTCAATGGTTAAGGTGTTGGGTTACTGAATAGAAGGTTGGGGGTCCAAGCCCCAGCACCACCAAGCTGCCACTGTTGGGCCCCTGAGCAAGGCCCTTAACCCTCAACTGCTTGGTTGTATACATGAGATAAATGTAAGTCACTCTGGATAAGGGTGTCTGCCAAATGCCGTAAATGTAATAACGTTAATGACATGGTGGTAAAATACATTTATGACAATTCCCAATTGTTAATTCTGTTTCTTGCCACAGCAGATGGTGTTACTAATAAAAATGTGATAAAACAATCTAAGGGATACATTCCGTTGATGTCGGGGGTGGTTAAATATAGAACGTTATGGATGACACCATTGACCTTTTATGAACATCATTACAGTGCAATTACTGTGCAAACAAAGTCATTTGATACAAATAGAGCCAGATGCTCTGTATGACTACGTTAACCACCCACGACTAAGCATTAGGAAATGTCATAAAACATTTCAGGGGGGCTTCCAACCCAAAATCCCCCATTTAGCTTCAGTTCTTGTTGCGATAGTTTACCACTTACTGGCAAGACTTCATTGTCGAGGATGGAAACAAGGTACCAGAGTTCAGTTATCAGATATCAGATATCAGTTCTGCCATACTTAAATCTTTCTCTTTTCTCTTTTAGACTTTGTTCATCTTGCTTATGTTTATAATCAATGGGCATTTCAATATTTGTGCTGCAGTCTAGCGACTGCTAGACAACAGAGTTGCGGACATCAGCGACTTCTTAGTCATATGATGAAATTGGCCGTATCTTATCGGCTTCTGCATTTCACAGATCTCTACAAATTCATGAATAACCTGGATTGCCTTTGATATTCCATACCACTGGCAGAAAAAAAAGTTTCTGTTGACTGTTAAGCTACAAAGCATTCGATGTAATAGAAAAGTCAACTCTAACCATGCAGTAGATACCTTTGGCTTTCATTGTTTGCTTCAAAAATGCAGAAGGAACAAGCTAGAGTGGTCAAATGGAGTAACTGAAGTGCTACATATTGCTGTTATCCACACTTCCGCCCCTGCTCACAAACAAGTGGATAATGAAATGTTCAGCAGTGGTGTTTGTCTGTGAGCAAAGAAAACACTTGGCTCTAAAATGCCAGCAAACATATTAAAGCACTAAAGTCCGGCAACTTCAATAACGCTTAATATCAGCAAATATCAGAAAGATCTGACTCACCTTATTAGTCCAACTAGAGTAGCATTGACCTTCCACCCTTCTTGTGTTTCCTGCAAATAAGCCGGAAGGTTCTTCTGGAAAACCTTCTCACTGCTGTTGACCATTAGTCTTGAAGTACTCAGCTCACTCTCACTGTGAAAGCAGCAAAAAAAAGCATAATTGAGTGTAATTTCTGTCACATCATTTCCCTTGGGGAAGTAAATCAGGTGTAAAATTCACATGAATACGTTACACTTTGTCTTACTGGTAAAAGGAAGGAATATTCCTCAATACCAAAGCACAGAAGCCTTATAAATATAAAGAGTGTTTTTCAGACAACACTATTTACAACAGTTATGGAACCTTTCCAACTGTCATAATTTTTCCGTTTTCTTTAAACAGACGGGTCTAAATGTGTCGCTTTTAGGTTGGATTTCATGTTTCACGCTTCAAGGTGCCTAAGATATTCTAAGATATCCCACGTTTGTTGC
The DNA here is from genome assembly GCA_028566355.1 of Doras micropoeus. NCBI lineage: Eukaryota > Metazoa > Chordata > Actinopteri > Siluriformes > Doradidae > Doras > Doras micropoeus. The sequence continues at coordinate 2,416,063 of JAOUQY010000009.1, read as the reverse complement.
TTTTCTTGCAAATCAATGCACTAAAGTTAGGGCCACTACAGAACCCACATCCTGTTGCAGAACTCACGATAAAAAAGGCTGAGAGATTGCTCAGTCCTTGGTTTACTGCTCCTGGTTCTATGAAATATAAATAATAAATGAAAATATGCAATATACAAATCTAACTAGGAACTTGACAAAGAATGCCTGACAGCTCTAGCAGAGCTTAAAGTAGTTCACAGGAGCGTTCAGTCATACGCACACCACAGGAAACTGCATATCGCCTGTAACTAAGCTACAGCCACAGCAAACCTTTGCTAATCTGTAAAATATCTTTTTTTGCCTTTGCGTCTTACTTTTACAGCGCACGCAATGTTTCTTCATGCTACACAGGAAATTTTTTCAAATCATATTAATCTATGTGGCTAGTCTTAGAGTAACTGACACCTGAGACAGAACACGATTTAAAATATGTGAAAACACTGCCGACTTTACATAAGAGCACATGTATAAGCAGGCATTGACTTGTCAACTGTAGCTCTTCTGTTATTACTTCAGCTTTCGCACACTCTTTTACTGCGACACTCAGCCTCTAGGGTTTTCACACCTAAAATCAGTAACTGCAGGTGGCAGCCAATTAACAGATGATAGCAGACATTAAGGTACATGTGATGGAAGCAGAGACATGTGAAGCTTTGAAGCATGTGATTTAAACATAATGCTTAAAGAAAAAGACGTCATTTCATAGCCTCTTAATTCACCTCAAATGTCAGGGCTTCACATTCAGTTCAAAAAGTGGAAATGGTTGTTTTAAAAAAATCTAACGCTGGAAACTCTGGTATTTAGTACTGATGTGGTTGCTAAAATCAGGGTGGCACAAACACCTGGACTATGCTCGCAAAAATCTGTGAAAGTACTTCAGGTTTCCTGAGAGATACCAAAATCATAATGTCAGGCTTTATTTTTGCTTATATTGCGAAAATGTATGTTGTGAATGTATATGCTATCGAAACCAGTAGCAGAACATGCTAGTTTGTGGTTAAGCCTTCAATGAAGATTTATTTAGTGAGAGAAAATACTATTAGGATGGTTTCCGGTGGAGAAACCCTTGATAAAAACTGTAAAAAAAAACCAAACTGTACACTTTTCAAGCATTTTTCAGGGGAAAAGAATCACAGCTTCTCTCATACGTGAACTACACCCTATTTTTACTCAAGCGACGGCTTGCAGCTAACAAGACAAGCTCAAATACTATCCCGATACATTGTTTACTGACATAATTATGCCAATGACATAAACCAGTTGTCTTTGTGAGCAGCTCTGTAGCAGCAATTACCCCGAGGGCTTTCAGGTTGTTGGTAGCAGCAGCAGTTTTCGAAAAAAGGTCTTTCTATGCATTCAACTAAGCTTCATAAAGTATGCGCCAAGCACAATCAACATTCACTTCTCAACTGGCAGTCCCGCACGTCAAACATAATGCAGGAAATGTGTGATGACACAGTGGTGTCTGCCATCTGGGCAGCGGCGGATCAACTGTTAAGGCTCAGGGGTTACTTATCAGAAGTCCAGGGTTCTAATCTCAACATGCCCAACTGCCACTGTGGGCCCTTAAGCAAGGCCCTTAACCCTCTCTGCTCCAGGGGCGCTGTATCACCGCTGACCCTGAGCTCTGACCCTAACTCCCTAACAAGCTGGAATATACAAAAGAAGAATTTCATCGTGCTGTAATGTATATGTGAGAAATCAAAGTTTCTTCTTCTTCAATATGAGCAAAGAAAGTCTTGGTTGATGTCGTTTCTGCTAGATTCTGGTCATCTCACTGAAACAGATCAATCAGATTGGCTGATCAAAATGATCTGGCTGTCTATCAGAAGTATAATTTCTCTTCGATCATAGCACTTAGGGTGCACCGAAGGCTTCGGGAGGCAGAACTCAGACTCACGGTGCTTCACGGAGAACGAAATGTGATTGGATAGAAAACGTTTTCTCTCCCCCTTGCTGTCTGTTCCCACACTCTCAACCAAACCGCACAGTTGTACATAATTTGAGTAAGAATCGATTGATAAAACAGAGGCAGACCCAAAGAATGAACAGAAAACTAAAACATTATATTTGACACAATTTTTCTTCAGTTTGAAAATGTGTAGGCTGTCGGAGAAGGCTCAGCAGGGCCTAATGGTCAGGAAGAAAAAGACATTCAGGAAAAAAAAAACATGTGGGACAATCAGTCAGAGCCAACAAGCCTGGTTTTAATCAAACACATAACTTTCTGTCATGAGAACTGTTTGTATCTACGGCACAGAAGAAGAAATTGTTTTCATTTAACATCTGTAAGGTAACGTATACCAGTGCCGATTAACGTTCTGTCACAGCAGCTCGGACGTTCGTGTCGGGGAGTTATTATTTCCATAGTAACTACATACACGGAGTAGAGGACCCCTGTGTATTAAAAAGACTGAGAAACATAGCCGTTGATATGGTTTTCAGTGAGATGTTTATGCAGTCTTTTTGTAAGGATTCTCCAGTGTCATTGTTTTGTAACAGTCAGAGATAAAGCTTATGTTTTCCAACACAAGAAAGTCTACAGAACTGAGGGCTTTTTGGTTTCTCAGTAACACGAATTACCACGATCTAAGCTGCTTATCCTACTTCTGGGTCACAGAGGGAGCTGGAGTCTATCCCATTGTCTTTGGACAGCTTGCCAGTACATCACAAGGGCTGGCACACACCTTCACACACATACCTAGGGCCAAGTTAGTATCTCCAGTGCACCTAACTGGATTTCACCTAACTGGAGAACATGCAGAATCTGCAGAAAAAACTGCACACTGCCGTGAAATCGAACCAAGGACCTTCCTACTGTGAGGTCACAGAACTGGCCACTGCCTCAGTAACCGGACTAGATGCATTACATCTTAGTGGTAGTGTGGGAATGACTGTTTATAGCTGCCATAGGGTAAGTGATAACAGGAAATCATTCGTTTTCTGTACAGTCTACAACATTAAAGGTAGCTATAAGTGGATACAAGCTACAACGTGCACTTTTTTAACTAATAAAAAACTATTAGTGCTGGCAAATGAACTAAGAAATGTTTAAGACACTTTGGGGAGTGCTGTTATGAGAAAATAATCAACTTTGATGATAAGCTGGTTGATGATTAATTTCTACATAAACCACCCAACATTGTGTTTTATTCCTAACTGAAAGAAGTGCAGTTTTTTTTTATTTCATACAATATATGTTTTAATATCTACAATGACATATTACTATAAATAATGATGATGGCTGCCCTTCACTCTGTCTTTGTAGTGATAATATTAGCATATTTATTACTGCCTCCTTTTAAGAGACATTCACAAAAGCACATTAAGCGCAACGATGATAATATTCCCAGGTTGATGAAGTAAAATTACGGCCATAATTTCAGTTACGCTGCGAGAGCCATGCAGAGTCAAGCTGGGAAAAATGATCTTCCCGTCTCCTCTGTGAAAAGATATTATCGAGAGGGCCAAATTACCTTAGATAATACTTTATTAAGTATGTTCATTGAATAGAGTTGGAAAAAACGTGCCCATAAATGTAACACTAACGTGGAGTTGTTACCTGGGTCGATCATAAAAACTGTCTGCTCTGCTGCCACTTAATCATAGGTCTAGATCAAGTGCTTTAAACTAATCATTATTTGTAGTAGTATTTTGTAACGTGACAGAGTAATGACTGGTGCTATAATGAGATCATTTCAAACATTTTCTTTTTAACAGCAGGTATGAAGCAATAATCTGAATCTGTTCGAGCTCTGAATTTCAAGCTCTCAATTAACCTTGAGAGTTTAAGCTCTCTGTTAACCTTAATGTAGTTTTGGTTGACATTATTCCTCAAACTTTCTCTATAGACGTGTGCATAACACATTCATTACTAATAAACTGTAACTACATTTTTTGGTAAATGGCCAAGCAGCCCAGCCAGGAACAGACTTTGTTTTTTTGCTCAGAGATTTACTGTTGGGCTTGGGACGTGGGAGTGCAACGAAGCACATCTGTACAGATGTGTACGGACATCTTGCAGTCATTGTCTGTCCTGCACTTAACCGGCTCGCATATTCTCAGAACCCAAAGACATGCGAAAGCAAGCAAAGTGTAAAATTCAGTCAGAAAATTGCATAAACATAAGGAACATGCTCGATCCCTTACCACTGACACGAACATTCAGCGCACACAACGCCACCCTGACAAAACGAGGCTTATGTTGTTTTCTCCTGTTTTCTCTTTCGCTTGCATATGAATAAAGCGAAAGGCGACCTTGCTGCTCATCACTTAAGAAACGCTAACAGCTGTGTAATTAGCATCCTTGGCGTGAGAAGGATGGACGGATCATTTCATAGGCAACAGATTCCAATATTTTATTGAAAATCATGCTGGATGTTTGTCTTTGCTCACTGGACACCATGCATTTTTTTCTTCCATCTTATTTTTCTCACAAAATGAATACTGCTTTAATTACAACCTTTTAAATGTTTCACCTGAATTTCAAAAAAGCTAAACACAGACTTTAAAAACGTCACAAGATTAAACATAACTATACATGAATAAAACCTACAAAGTATAATTAATATCTTTAATTACATAAAAAATTCTAGAGTGCTAAATTTAGACCTGAATATTCAAATATGTGAAATCTGGCCATAATATGATGATAAAGGTTTTCTTTCATTTATTCAGTAACTGCTTTGCCCTGATCTGAACCGCGGTTAATCCGGAGCCTTCTGGGGAAACACTAGGCACAAGAAAGGTTTTATAGTTCCTTAAGGAATGAATTGTTTTGAATTTCTAAACAGAATTATAAATAAATGGACTTTTTTTGTATGATAAATTCAGGTTCTGGCGAGGTTGACTGAGCTGTGTGATACGTTTGCTGTCTTCTGCTTCTGGTTTCTAATTGTGGGCATGAAACTGTTTTCTATAAAAGGCAGAAACCACATGTTTTGAACTGTCTATTGTCCCATAATTGCCCCGTTCATAATCACCTATGCACACAAACACATCACACCACAACCACAGTGTCTCATCATCCCTGTCTGGCAGACAAGTCCAAGTCGAGCTTCCTCTTTTCTATTCTCCACTGAAACAAAATCAATATAATCAATCATGTAGCTTTAGGAAACTACTTATATATTAAGTCTTCTTAAAACATTGCCTCTGTCTATTATGCGAGCACAAAAAAAAATGATATCATGTTTAAGGACAAGTAGGAACTTGATTTGACTTTCAGTTCTGGGACTTTCTAACTTTCAAAACATCATGAGTTGCAAGCGCTGTGGTTAGCAGTTTCAAGAAGGTGTTTTTATGTGCTTTTTTCCTACTTCAGCATTCATAACACCATAACTATTGCTATTACATACACCCAAACCATGAGAAATATTACATCCATATAAATGTGCATAAAATAAATTAGCATGCGTTTCTAAATGCTGATATTCAGCTTGATATGCAGCTTAACTTAGTAAATACTGGAACTGTTATATAGGTCATTCTGACTCACTCATACATTCTGCTAATTAAAAAATGCTTGATTTGTTCATACGGGGTGTTATGGACATTTATTTTTATTTAAGCATGAAATAAAATTGTTGAATGCGTACATTTATTATTTGCTTTTTCTAATGTTAATAGAACTGGTAATTACTTTCACATTACTGGTTAAGAAAGCTTAATGTCTTAAGCGTTGCCTTATTGAAGACCTCCAGTAAAAACCTGCAGTTTTATAACCACACTGGGACACACTGGGTATGTAATATCAAATGAAAGACAAGTGATTTCTAAATTTAATCAGAGGTTATACATATCCTGGAGGAGGTGCAGAGGGAAGTGGCCCAGTTTAGCCAGTCTGGTATATTGGAGGGACAGAGTATTGTAAAGTATTAAGCCTATTTCTGTTTCTGCTGTAGGGAAATAAATGAAGCAAAGCGTGTTCGGATTGTAATCTACAGATCTTGAACGCACAAAATATAGATATAGGCAATATATATATCTATATAACTAAACCCTTGGTGTAAATCATATGAGGAAACATTAATTCAATTTCAGCTCGAACAAAGGAAATAAAGCCTCATCCCATCCCAACAGGCAGTGGGGCAAACTGGAGGATCCGATAGAAGAACATTGTTTATTGCTATCTAAACTTCAGGCTGTATGAAAAGGAGACCTGGTGCTGTTTTATCACTAGGAAAAATGATCTCTCCGACTTTCCAGCCGCTGAAGGAGAATAACAATGCGGGCAACCATGTGTATGGCTATATCCACAGCAGGAGGACGGTACGTGTCGCGCCTACCTTGTGAGTTGGGCTTCCTGATGCTCGTTACTTCTTGCTCTTTCTTTCGTCTTGTAGAAGATTAGAAGGAGGCCGATCGTGCAAATGGTCCAGCGTTTCCGCGTAAGGCGCATTTCACACACCGAGCCCATCTGCATGCTTTAAAACGACCACTTCACCGGCTGCCTTTCTGTTAATTGTCGCGAGCCTTTTCCCTCATAGACACACACTCACATACTCACGCACACACTCACTCACACACAATCGCACTCACGCACATGCACGCTCACACACATTACCCATTTACTTACTCAGCAGCTGCAGACACAGACCCCACGAGCGCTCGCTCTTTTTTGACTGATGGTTAAACCAGCCAATCGGACCCTTAATATGCAAATTAGTTTTCCGTAACCAGGCCAATGATCATCAACGTGGGCGTGTCTGTTTGTCCCTAAAGTTGGAGCTCAGCAGCAGACACAGAGAAGCGCTGCTAGACGAAACAAGACATCGATAGAAAAGTGTAGCCGGTTTATCTCTTTTACTAGCAAATGCACAAGGAATACCTAGCCCTTTAAGCAAATAAAACAGTTATGAGGATTGTGTTTTAAGTGCTCGTATACAAGGCGTGTCAAACCCAGCCCTACTATTTACTTCCAGCTAGTGTTGTCCATAATTTTGACTTGTTTCTGAACAACACGTTTCTAAACATTGCATCAATATGGCCGAAATGTGAGATGATTATATGTTACATAATACAGACTAAAACAAATAGACACTGATCACTTTATAATATAATTGCCAAATAAATACTATTTGTCTGTGGACTCCTATCCATCACACCCAAATAAGAGGTAAGATAAGATAAGATGCCTTTATTGAAATTGAGCAGGAATCCAACGGTACTTGGCAAAAGTTATATACATAAACTCATTCATTCATTCATTTTCTTGACCGCTTACTCCTTTTCAGGGTCACGGGAGAGCCGGTGCCTAGCCGGCGGCATAGGGCGCAAGGCAGGAACAACCCCAGACAGGGCACCAATCTATCGTAGGGCACACACACTCACACACTCACACACTAGGGCCACTTTAGAGACACCAATCAACCTAACCTGCATGTCT
>JAOUQY010000009.1:2352679-2365736 GCA_028566355.1 Doras micropoeus | reverse complement strand
ATAAGTAACTGCATCCAAGATAGGCTCTCTATATCTAATTTTAAATAATATTTGTAAGGTATAACATTCCAGGCGACGCTATTATACAAAAATAAAGCATACTCAGGAGGGGTGTAATATGACACAGCGCCAGCTGATTGCTGCCACCCCCGCAAAGTGCATCAGGTATGGATAACAGCACAGTCTGGATTGTATTATTCCACTTATTCCACAGTGATTTGCCAGTGGTTGCAGTATTTAATTTAACAATGTACTACTAAATGTCACACATTTTAGATTTGATATTACAGAAAATCCAAGCAACAAGTTCTCACTTGTGTTATAGCTCGTTCCTTCACCAGCCACCCCCCCCCCTCTCTCTCTCTCTCTCTCTCTCTCTCTCTCAAAAATGCAGTTTGTCATTCTACCAAGAAAGACTGGAAAGCATAGGCTGCTCTGTTCTAAAAAAATGTCTTGCTTATATCTGATATATCTTATGCCTTTCATAAATGCTGAATAAATGCCTCCTAACAAAAAACATGACCGATAATAGGTTTTACTTTGTTATACAACACATTTTTAAAGCTCTGTTATTACAATATGGCATTTGGCAGACACCCTTATCACTTCTCTAAACCTTAAAATGGACTTATTGTACACATTTTTAATACAGTTTCTTGGGGTCTTAATGAAATGTCTGTGACATTCTTTGGTCAAAATTCCATATGGATTAAATACTACAGCTGTCCTTTCACCCTGTCTAAAATTTCTCTTTTCAAATGCTCAGTTTCAATGCCTGTTGCTTTAAATGATGTGTGGTTTTGGATACGTTAAGACTGGCTGTATTTTCTTGGATAAAAAGTGCCATAATGTTTACATTTGTCAACTGATTTACATGTTGTTTTTATATTCATGGGTTTATGATCTATGTAGAATACAAACCAACTACCAATTCTCCAGTTTCTTTGAATCTCCGTGTTTAGGTTTTAATTGCTACTAGGCTCTCAAGGAGTGTGTTTAGGCATACATTATCTGCATTACTTACATTTGGGGCATAGGGCAGATTCTGAACAGAGTGACTAATCCCATGTTTTATGAAACAAGCAGCGTATTAACAACTGGCTTGGTGAGCACTCCATATACCCAACTGTATGTGCACAAAACCTGAAAAGGTGATTTTTTTTTTTGTTTTTCATAATATGTCTCCTAAACATATCTTTTTTTTTTAAATACATCTTAGCAGTTGAGCATTAAGGGCGTTGCTCAAGGGCCCTGCAGTGGCAGCTTGGCAGTGCTGGGATTTGAAGTCAGGACCATCCAATCAGAATGACCCGTAAATATTGGCGCAATAACGTAATAGAATGAGCACATATAAAATATAAGCCTGTCATTCGTATAAGTGGAGCAAAGTGCTCTAAGATGTGTAATTGACTCTATGACATCATTTGTTATTCCTTACATACATATTAGACAGTCTTTGAGTCTGGGTTATGATTTGCCTACCCTGATATTACAGCTCATTATAGTCCATAGTGAGTAGATGTTTAGGAAAGTGCAATGATCAAAGACCTCTTGTGCAGAAGCTCTGTTGTGTGTTGCACCTGTTGTCATGTTCTGGCTCTTATCATCCTAATCAAAATGGAGGTGTTTGCTGTTGTATTAGTCTGCCTGCAGGGTAGATTACGGAACGGTGAAAGCAATCCTGTGATGCAGAAAGCCAATCAGGTGCTCTTTATCCACATAAGCCTTCTTCAGCGCTGATCAGTGAGGCATCTAACGAGAGCATTGATATTAGCCAGCGGTGGCAGCAAGCCACACGGATAGCTGTCGTCTGCTTAGGGGTGTGTGCGTGTGTGTGTGTGTGTGTGTGTGTGTGGGTGGGTGGGTTTAGCTGGGGGTTGTCTGGTGCAGGACTGTTTGACAAGTGATGACTTTATCCTGTCTTCTTGCTGTCCAGGCAGGGACTGAGAATTTGCTCCTGAGCTCTGATTAATGACAAAGCATTGCGCTACTTCATTACAAACTGCTCTCAGTGAGGACTGAGTGTTAATGGTTGGGTATGTGTGTGTGTGTAAGAGAGAGAGAGAGCAAGAGAGAGGGACTGTGAGTAAGAATTACTACCCACTGTGCACACAGATCCCCTTCCAGTCAGAGGATTTGACCTCAGTCAAGTCTCAAATATCTTCTGTTATTTCTCAGTGTAATCTTCTTTTATATGGATTCTATCAATGTGGACCCTGACACCCACTCTAAAGGAGAACTTTATAGCCAAATATTATTAGTATTAGACCATGGAGAAATGATACCATCTTTTGCAGGTATCAATAGTTCTTTTGCCCTTTGCATTTTCTCCCCAATTTGATCATCTTCCAATTCTGTGCCACTAGCCAGCTCTCCCCCATCACACTGCAGACATCAACCGAAGAGACTAAAGGCTATCGGATGCTGTCTCCATGACACGTAAAGCCAGTTATGGCATCTTTTTAGGCTACTGTTGCATCACAGGACAGCATAGTACATTCAGAGGAAAACGGTGTCTGCCCTTTTCTGCACACACGAGCTCACAGATGCCCACGAATTGGTTAGTGGCACCCTGAATAACAGGGCAGAGAAAGTATGCCATCCATCACTAAGGGCAAAATTATCTTCATATCCACATTTTTTTATCCTTCATATCCACATAAGCCTTCCCCAGTGCTGTTCAGTGATGTTTATGTAACCTCTCACTGTATTGCAATACATTAAAAGTGCACCGTGTGTATAATGGCAAGAGCTGAACTGTACTGGCTCTATTTTTTAGCTTTTCATTCAGCTTGGTCAGGAATGGCTGTCAAATAGACAAGTCCATGCATTATTTATCAATCCATAAAAATCGCCTGAAGAGAACGTCCAGATCGAGGCGTCAATCAAAATCATTGTTTTGATATGACACCCATGCTGATGCCCTGAAGTTTGCGGTAAGATAATGATTAGGTCTGAATTTACAAACAGGAAGCAGAGTAAACTTGAATTGACCAAGACACTGATTTGGCATATGAGAACATACAAATCATGGATTTTAAATGGATTTTATATAGTGGTACATGACATGATGATCATAGGTAACAATTTGCCTTTCTGACAATATCGTGGGTATTATCAGTATGTCTGCACAGACCAAATCCATCATTACTCCCAGTATGTAATGTAATTGGAGGTTGAAACTGTTTTTGTACCATTCGTTTGAATTTTTCCTTCTTTTCCTTTTTGTAGTTTTAATTTTAGTTAGTAGTATTTATGTAGTTGTCAAATAAAAGTGCCATAAATGTTTTTGTTTTTTGTTGTTGTTTTGAAATTTTTCAAGCACTTGACTTAACATGACCAGTTAAAATGCTCAAGTGCTCAACTATCCTACAGGAAAATACTTATCCATGAACGTGACTTACGTAAAACATGCAGCTTGTCTTACTGTCCGTGTGGTATTTCACATGTTCTCCCTATGTTTGCATAGCTTTCCTAGTAGTGGATTGGCTTTCCTAAATTACTCCTAGGTATGAATGAGTGTGTGAATGTGTGTGTATTGTGCTCTGTCATGGATTGACTTACCATCCAGGGTGTGTTCAAGCCAAATAGCCAGCTCCACCGCAACTCCGCTGAATTTAGTGTCATTCTAACAACCAGCTACTTGCTTTTGTTATCAAAAAGAGTTAAAAATGTAACACTTTGTCTTCCTTTACATTTTGTTATAATGCACAGTTCTGTGATATTTCAGCCTCGAGCTGTTGTAGAATTGGATTTGTTCTTTTTTTGTCAGCTTGATATCAGTTCTGTATATCAGTGCCAGCTAGTATTTTTATCTCTGTGTATGTTGTTGTTTTTTTTATTATAGTTCCATTTAAATAGACTTTTTGGATGAAAATGAATTAGACTTGTACTTTTTTAAATGTTACACTATGTTTAAACCTCTACTGAACCATATTGTATATATTGATGGGATATTTCTTCCCATATGGCCCAGCCTTATTTTAAAGCCCTTCTTTGGATGAACTGAATACTGTTTGATTCTTATGCATGTTAGTCTAAAGTGCTAATACATGACTGTTTCTCTCCTTAGTGGACTTTGTGCCCCATGCTTCCATGGAGACGGCCCACCACATGCTCTTATATGGCTGCAGAACCCCCTATTCCACCAAAGGCTACTGGTAAGTGCATCATTCTTCCACTTTAGACTCTGATCGATGCCCCTAATACTGATCAATTTACAAAAGTATTACATGGCTTTATGCATTGCAAAATGAATGGAATAGTTTTCCAAACAAACAGATCACCCATTTTGTCATTACTGAAGCTGATAAACAAGCTTGTTGACCGTAATTTATAAACTTATGAAAACAAATGGGATGAATGGTTCATTACAAGCTGCCAGAGACCTGTAATTGATTTTATTTAGCCTTATGCACCAAGTCTTAGTGATGTACTATTAAGAAACTCAAGCAGCTCCTTCTGGTCTGAATGCACCAAATAACAGAAGCAGCAAATGATGCTTTGTCCTCCTGAGAGAGCAAGAGAGAGAGGGAGAGAGAGGGAGAGCATGCGAAAGGGAGTGGGGAAGACGCTAATAAACCTGGCTGTTACTAGGGCAACCACATCCAGCTTGATAGCAGGGGCTGTTGGAGCTGCCCTGTGGGGTTGTGGGTTAGATGAGGGGGTGGGGGGATTTCTCATATCCGTCTCACAGTCCTACCCCTCCACCCTTCTGTCTTTTCTCTGGGGTCTGTGTTCTAAGCAAGACAAAGGGAACATTACAGTCGAGTCCAGAACGTTTCAGGTCAGAACATCAGACATTCTACGCCTCTGCAAAGAAAACATAGCCTCGTTCTTAACACGCTAATGAGACCACAGCTCAATCCTCTGTCTCTTTTATCTATGAAATTCAGAGGTGATTACTTGCTTACTTGGTTGTTTTTTGACTTGCACGTGAACGGATACTGCGGCAGACGTTTTCGTTCCGTACTCTCATTAGTGGAACCTGCTTTTCATCAAAAATGAATCTCCCTTCAATCATCGGGACTCCACCTTCCTCCAGATGGCATCAACCATTCAGTATGAAATGCCTGCAGCGCTCTAGAAATCAAGAATGCTGCAAAAGATCATTGAGAGGAAGGAGACATTTAAAAAAAAAAATAATAAAATAGGACAGGTCATGTGACTTATCACAGCCAAATGCAGCAAATCCAGTGAACTAGGAAAGACATCAATAGGCATTAACCAGGACAGGCCTGTGAAGATGAATACTGAGAAGATTAATGAAGATTCATCATGTTGCAATGGACTGTTTCAGCACACTTTTGTAAAACCATATCGAAACACCTGAAAGAAACATTTTCTAATTAATGATGGAGTATAAAGATGCATTTTTGATGGGCACCACTGTGGCTACTTATTCTAGTGTGACCTCTGGGATGATGTGATTAAATGTTTTTTTTCTTTAAACATCTAATATTGTGAAATACTGCATATAATTGCTAATGGTTTTGCTTTATAGACTACAAGAGGTTATGATAGCACAGCTGAAATGAAATATGGAATGCGTGTGGTGGTTTCTGTTCAGCAAAAACTGTTTTTGACATTTAATGATTTTATTTCTAAAAGTGGTTTGAGCAAAAAGACACCAGTACCTACAACATGCACAGTTGTTTTATTTGGGAGTGTACTAAAAGAAGACAGCATTAAAACAGCATGTTGGATAATGGATATATTTCATTGATTCATTCAATGTGTTAATGTTTGATTTTTCATTAAGATAATGGAGAAAAACATTTGTGTACGAGTGCCTTCTGTGGCTCAGTGTAAGTTATACCTAGGTATAGTGTTGAAAAATGTGATTTAAGTACCCTACATAACATATATTTACAAATGTTTCCATCACTCTTTATTGCATCTGAACTTGTGGGAGAAAATGACTGTCAATATCGCTGTAGATAGAATTGATCACAGTTGCACAGAACTGTCATGGGTGAAAACACAAGAAAGGAGTACACGTTCTGGTGAGCATGGTGTGTAAATGCCTTTGTGTGTGCTGTTTGATATTCTGTTTAGCACAGCAGGAAACATTCCTGACTCGTCCTGTAATCTCCTTAAACCTGAAGTGCTGCTTTTCCTTCTGAAAAGCAGTTGAGCCAAGAATAGTCAGTTTTACTGCACATCAGGCAGTCGAGTAAATCTTACACTTCCTGTTGTGGTTATGTAGCTTATAAAACTGTACAAAGTCATTTCTTTTGTAACTTATGATAGTAACAGTCTATTATTTCAATACATTTTTTTTAATTTTAGGCGTTTTGTTGGGTTTTTTTGGACAGTATGACAATCAGTTCAAAATTGAGTTGATTCAGAATGAATAGCCATGTATAATGCGCAGATCTTTGAACAACATACTGTAATTTAACGAAACATATCCCAGATTCCCTGAAGCCCAGGACAGTTTCCCCAGTGCTGATTGTATAGTTTAATTCAAATTATTTGCTTCATACTTAACAGCACCACTCAATTATTTTTTTTTATCAGACATTATTTTAAACTGTTGTGTATTGTAATAATAGAAGAAAAAGCACAAGCCTAAACCAAACTGTGAACGGCCACTCACTAACTCCTGCTCAGTCATGCAATCAGCCAAGCAGCTCAGTGTAAAAATGACTGATGATACAGAAACGTGTCAAGAGCTTCTGTTAATGTTCACATAAAACATCAAAATGAGATCTTTGACCATTCTATGGTTGTTTGTGCAAGATTGCCTGGATTGAGTTTTTTTTTTTTTTTTAAAACTACTGATCCTCTGGGATTTTCACACAGAACAGTCTGTGATTTTACCCAGAATGTTGCAAGGGAAAAAAACACATCCAGTGAGCCGTGGGTGAAAACACCTTGTTTATGAGAAAGGTCAGAGAAGAATGGCCAGCTTGGTTTGAACTTACAGAAAGGCTACACTAACTAACTCAAAACTCAGAATGCGGTTGGCATCCAAGACCTGAAGAGCATTTGTTTAGGTTCCACTTGTTTTATGTAATTACTGGAGTCTGAGGCTACATTGGGAATGGGTTGGTGAGAAATTAGTCTGAACTTAAATCAATGGACTTAAGCTGCCTATTCACAACTATTCAGGCTGGTGGGGGTGGTATAATGGTGTGGGAAACTTTTTTCTTTGCACACACTGGGCCCATTAGTATTCCCTTAATTATTGTTCAGATCCCACAGTCTATTTGAGTATTGTTGCCGACCATTTGCATCCCTTCATGTCCACAATTTACTCATCTTATAATGGCTACTTCCATGATTATGTACCAAGTCATCTCAGACTGATTCCATGGAAATGATGGTGAGTTCATGTTCTCAGAGTTAAATGTTCTCAGTGGCCTTCCAAGTCACCAGCTCTGAATCCAATACAGTACCTTTGGGTGTGGTAGAGACGAAATGCCGTCGTGTCAACCAGAATATGAAAGGAATGTTTCCACTACCTTTGGAGCTTATAGCATGAATGATTGAGGCTTTTCTGAGAACAAAAGGAGTCCTGCCCAGTAATAGTGTGCTGTTCCTAATAAAATGTCCAGTGCAGTTCATTTCTTTTCTATCCTGTTACAAAACACTGAATGTTCTGCCACCACTTGGGAATGCATGCTGTATGGGAACGATGATTCTATCAGCTGAGGTTTGTGTTAAGATTTGCTTGAGTGCAATAGCTGGCTGGGAGTTTTGGAAAATGCATCAGACTCGGTCATTACATTTACATTTACCTTTATGGCATTTAGCAGATGCTCTTATCTAGAGAGACTTACAAAAGTGCTTAGTCATTAACTTGGAATATCCAAAGCTAGTGCTTGTAGACCTGAATTCAAGGTACATTAGAATATTAGGGCCATTCTTCACTAGAACATTAGGGCCATGCCTGGACAGTTCTCAGCTTGAGCTGATCAGCAAATTTGATCATATTTCTTTTCTTTTTTCCCTATACAACATTTGCAGGATTTTTAATATAACTCTCGTGTTTGATCTTACACAAGCATTTTTAATATTTTGCATAAAGTTCCCTGGGACTTTAATAAAGATCTATTTCCAGAGATATAATCCAGACTGAATAAATTTGAGGGTTGATGTTCTGTCATGATAATGTGTAGTAGCAGTACATTCTCTCTGGCAACTAAATACAAATTGTCGTATTAACTTAAGCCTACATAGGACAATTTTTTTTAAATGACAAGTGATGGTTTAACAGTAATGGTGTAGTGAGAACTGGGCATTATGTCTCTCATTTTTGTATTCTAATTGTCTTCGTGATAAAAACACGTTTGGCTGTGTGATCATTTATAAAGCCTTCAGGGCTCTGAGCAGTGTTGATAGATAGGTGAATAATGAAACAGCGGCAGGTGGTCGTATTGAGTATTATGTTTGCATGTTTGTGTGTTTGTGCAGGGATTGTGGGACAGAACAGGGCACCTGTGAGGACGAGGCTAAGATTATGTACGCCTGGGCCAGAAACGCTCCACACACCAAGCTCCCTAAAGGTGATCTTTGTCATCAGACCATGGGCTATTTCTGCCTCTGTCTTTTTTAGTCTCTCTATCCATTTGTCATTCCTTTTTCTTCTCTTTGTGCCTCTTTGTAACTCTTATCAGACGCTCCCTCGTATTATCAATGACCCCAGTGGAGATAGCTAACTTCTGAGATCATTAATAATCAGAGGATTTACTCTGGGCCATTGTAATTGCTCTTCAGTGAGCCTTATCAACATATCTGTAAAAAATAAAGAAAAGAGAAAGCCACAAGGACAGTAATTGGTTCCTCAACCACCATTTATTTCTCACTCTCTAGCTTTTTCTTTCTGTTTATTTCACATACCTGTCTGATCTACCTGACCGGTTCTCCATCCGTCTCCTTTCTTTCCTACCCAGATGTCGGCTTTAGAGTTGGAGGAGATACCAGGATTACCTATTTTGTGCTGCAAATCCACTACGGTGATGTCCGTAACTTTAGAGGTGCGTTTTCATAGATGATCCCAAGAGCAGACTGGAACTCAGGGGGGCCCAGTGACACACTGTTGCTGAGGGGTCCTGACAGAACACTGGCTCAGTGCTGCCGTTTCACAGCCAAGTACTAATGAGAAAATTACTAATGAGAAAATTAGAAATTAGATGAAACCAGTTTGTCTCGTGCCACGGTAGTAGTTCTTGATTAACTTGATCTAAATGGTTTGTGTGGATAAAACATGTAGAGCGCATGGACCCACAAGTGTGTGGAATTTGTTCACCGTGCATTTGACTAGCTTGCTAAATAATTAGACCGTACCTCAGTCCAGCGGTAAACGCATGGAAACACCAACATAGGCGCCCTTAAAACTAATTTAACTCCACCCAGTCAGTGGAAAAGTGGCAGGGTGTGGAGTTTCAGGGAAGTTTTAGAAGTGCATCCACTTGAAAGAAATCCAGTAAAGAAATAATAAAATACATCCAGATTCTTTGAATATGCAAATTAGAATCACACCAGTCCCAGACACCCCATCCTCTTTTTTTTTGTAAACTTGTTTCCCCTGCTTTTTTCCCTGATTTAGCAAATGCAGAATTGCTTTGCTATGGTGGAAACCTAAAGCTAAATCTTCACCATTTCAATGATTATACACTTTTCTTTGTTAAATAACATATTAAATCTGTTAGGTTCCCAATTTGCGTTAATTAAAGTTATTTTAAAAGTGTTTTACCCTAACTCAAAGTCACAATGATGATTATAAAGGCCGTATAACTTATTAGCCGCTTCTGCACTACTGCTAATGAAGTTTTATTTCATCCCAGTTCTGCTTAACAAAGCCAAAAAAATATCAAGATGAATTTTAGGATGAATGCTTTGGGCTGATGGTGTCTTGTATTGCTTTCAGATCACCATAAAGACTGCTCAGGACTTACTCTAAAAATGACTTCCAAACCGTAAGTTTCTAATCCTCATCGCTTTTCTTAATGCTGTTATTGATTCTTGCGTGACTGCATTTGAAAAATTGTTCAGGTTCAGAAGTCCCTCTGGGCTTGTACACTTTTATGTTGCATTAGTTTGATTATTTAATTGGAAGTAATAATGAGCTTGGTGAACATCAGACTTTGATTCATTTATGCAGTTGATTTCCTACAAATCACCCATGTATATTGACTGAAGTCGTATCGGCTTTTAGATCCATCATCCTAAGGCTGTTTTATTTTTCTTGCATGTAGCATGTAATTATGGGCCTTGCATCAATTATCAGGGTGCTGTGGCAATAATTGGACATTCCGTGCGAAAATGAATGAAGTAGCAATTTAAATAGGCAGAAAAACCAATTAAGGGTTTAAAGGCTTTTATGCTTAAAGTCGATGGATTGCTTTACTAACTGACACACAGCAGGAGGTAAAATGACTATTTCTGTCCATCGCAAATCTAATACTAAGACTCGTCTGCTCTAAAACTGATGTTTTAAAAATATTAAATGTAAAAGTATGAATTGCTAATTGTTAGGTAGTGGCACGGAAACTAGTTAGAGCATCATTGCTGAAATTTTTTGATCTGAGGATGTGGCTGATGTTTGATTACATGCTTTCTCCTTTTCTTGCTCTTCTTTGTGGTTTACTTACACATGCAGGTTCATCAGTTTATAGAACCACATTATAGACCTATTGTTTTTCTGCCCACCTGTCACTCCAGACCCGCATTCTTTAATAATTGGTTTTAAAAACCTGTGGGATGCAATAAGATTTAGCAGAGCAGAACAAATCCACATGCAAAAAAGCTCAGCGTAATCATGAAGAGCCTTGTGGGATTATAGTCTCACAGAATGAAGTATGTAAATCCTTGATAATATGATGGCTGAATGCTATATTGGAAGAAATCAGTTTCCCTTTTTAAGGTTTTCGTGTTTAGATGATTAAATGCTTAGTGTAGTGAAATGATGAGATTTAGAGAATCTGATGTCATTTTGCATTTCCCGTCTAGGCAGCCCTTTATAGCAGGCATGTACCTGATGATGTCCGTAGACACCGTCATCCCTCCAGGAAAGACAGGTACACCAAAGAGGTGCCTCCCAATCTGACACTGTTAGGTCTTCATGGAAACCATTTGAGGGGGATACAAACACCACACAACACACATGTAACCTGTTTCCTTAAGGTTTTTAAGTTAGGAATACTCAGGTTCTTAAAGTTTTGTTCTGTACAAATGTCTCCTTAAGATCCGTTTTTTGAAGTACAGATAAATTTGTGCAATGCCATGTTATGTTAGTAATTAATCCTGCCATGTTGCTCATTTACAGTAACTAATGCAGACATCGCCTGTCCTTACACATCATACCCGATGTACCCGTTTGCCTTCAGAACCCACACGCATCGCCTTGGTGAGTTCCTCTGTGTTACTTTTCTTCTCTCTAAGTAGAAAATATTTAATTTGCCAAATATTTCCTTTGACTGCTCCAAATATTTTCATGTGTGCTTCAGGTAAAGTTGTCAGTGGTTACAGAGTTCGAAATGGACAGTGGACTTTGATTGGACGTCAGTCTCCACAGTTACCACAGGTACTCCCGAATGTACATCGTGTAACATTCTGCTCTATGTACATTACTCATACTAATGTCATTTCAGATAATATTTCACTGTGTTGGAACCTAATCTCTATCCAATGGCTCTGTTAGTGTATGTGCATGTACCGTAAATAAGAATTTCCACATCTGCACTGAGAAAGAATGGAAAGCATGTTAAGTCAGAATACATTCAATATGAATGTCTAGAGGCAGTTGTTGCGCCAGTCAATAAGCATTTAAAATTCATGACTATATGATAAGAACGCGCCTCACACCTGGGTTCGATTTCCGGGCCAGGCCAGTGTCTTTTCTGTGTGCAGTTTGCTTGTTCTACCTTTGTCTCCCTGTGGGTTTCCTCCAGAAAATCTGCTTTCCTCCAACAGCTCAAAGACATTTGATTTGGCGTTACTAAATTGCCTCTAGGTGTGTGTGTGTGTGTGTGTGATGTGTTTGTCTGGGTGTCTGCCCTGCGATGGACTGGAGACCTGTCTGGGATGTTTCCCTGCCTTCTGCCCAGTGTGTGCTATGAAAGGTTCCAGCACCCCCAGCAAGTAGCTAAATAATAAATGAATGATGTAAATATAAAACCTTAGCAGTTACACTAACATAGCACTTTACACCAAAGATTTCCAGCTCCAGCTTTCAGACAAAGAGCAATGCAGCAAAATGTACTTTCCTGAAGGTTTTTTGATTTCTATGCGCAGACCCACACAGCTACATAGATAAAGCATAACCACAAATCACCACGGCAACAACTCATGTAACACTCAGCCGCACCCACACTTATGCAGAGTCTTCTTAAAAGTTGCCTGGATCTGAAAGAGCAAATCATCTTGATATAGTGTTAAATTTATAAATAGCTTTCACTGAAGAAGTAATGTATGCCGTTTCTGTCCACATTGCCTTTTTTTATGGTTTTTCGGTTTCTTTCTTCAAAGAAATAGATGCCAGTAGGTGGATGAGCTCTGCTATATTTTCACCCTATGTGTGATCATGAGGTTGTGGTAAGCTAGCATCAGACCCAGGTTGTGTTCCCTGGATAGAGTACAGATCCACTGTGATCTCCTGATCAAAATAAATCACTTGCTGAAGATAAATGAATCAATAATTCATGATTGATGTTTATAGAGTTTCTCAACTCCTGCCTAGACTTCCATGATAAGTGACTTTTGAGCAAACAGGATTTATGTTCCTAGCACAGTACAGGAAAAGTTCTGTCTGTGGCCATCGCTTATATGCTATAGATGTGGTAGATATCCAAGATAAATATTCGGTGGAAAAAAGATGCCTTTAGTAGAATTGGTCTGTTCATCATGTTTCATTCTTATTGATGGTATATTGTGCAGTGGTGGCTGGTGATAATATTAGATGGGGGCTAAACTCTAATACCTATCAATGTCTTTACAATTAAATTGACCATTACATCTCGAGCTGTCATTTGTAATAATAATAATAATAATAATAATAATAATAATACGATGGCTAATACTACTACTTAATAATAATAATAATAATAAT
>JAOUQY010000009.1:2017608-2027729 GCA_028566355.1 Doras micropoeus | reverse complement strand
ACCCTCTGTTTTAGCTTTCTTCACAGGGGATCCAAGAGGTGTTAACCAAAAACACTTGAGTCCCAGATAGTGAATAGAGTATGTTATTACAATAGAATAGCGCTTTTTTCCATCCATTCATTATCTTAGCCACTTATTCCTGTTCAGGGACATGGGAGAGCCAGTGCCCAGCGGGCAGCATAGGGCGCAAGGCAGGAACAACCCTAGACAGTGCGCCAATCCATCGTAGGGAACACACACTCATGCACTCATACACACACTCACACACTAGGGGCACTTTGGAGACACCAATCAACTTAATATGCATGTCTTTGGACTTAGGGAGGAAACCCACATGGGGGACATGCAGACTCCACATAGAAAGGACCCAGGCCGCTCCATCCGGGGATTGAACCTGGGACCTTCTTCCTGTGAGGTGACAGTGATACCCACCAAGCCGCTGTGTCGCCTAGTATTTCTTTACAACAGACCTTTTCTTTTGGCACAACCATCCACCCAGTCTCCATCATATGCAAGTGATGTCTGCACATGTTAATCTTCCATGCTTATGCTCTTTAACGTTCTTAGTGCACAGTTGATTCAGGATTCTAACTCATTTGATATTGGAGACAAAATTCTTCCTGTTTTAGTTGTAAATCTTCAGTTTATGAGCTTCAACAGCTTGTCTTCTAAAATCTTCTGAAATCTTTTGATCAAGCAATATAGTATGGGAACTGAATTCCTCTGTCAAGTACCCTATACCTCTGCTGATTAGAACACTTGACTGTGATTACAATTTTAGGCCATTATCCTACAGTCTTTTTTATACTTTTCCTTTCGGGTACTATGTTTCCTTACAGGTACTATGAAATTATGCATGGCATCTCTCCAATAGACGTATTAGCATCAATCGAGACAAAAATAATAGCAGCAGTATCCAAAAATAGCATTGTGCAGGTTACAGAATAAAAATATACACTCATAACATTCACACTGTACATAAGTGAATTTACATATGTAGTTATAAATATTAAATACTTCTAACTAAGTGTGAAGATAGATAGACTGTGTAGTCCTTTTGTGTGTTTTTCAGTTCTGTAGCATGTTTGGATTGGGAGAGAGAGGGGTGCGATGGAGGCCACAGCTCTAGGAAAAAAGCTGTTCCTCAGTCTGTTTGTGTGTGATCTTATGGTCCTGAACCGTTTACCTGAAGGTAGAGGTTGGAACAGTGGAACACCGGGGTGTGTGACGACCTTGATGCTGCTGCTAGCCGCCTTCTTCAGTTGGCTAGCATACAATACCTGAATGGTTTGATGTAAAAGCTAGTAAAACCTAGTTGAAGACAGTTGAGAGATTTTGGAGTCATGTGTTAGACAGTGCTCCCCACTATTGTCATCAAAAACCAACTGATTGAATCTTTAGGAGGAACAGGGTTCATCACTCCAACAGACTTTTTGAATCCATGTAAAGACACACTGAAGCCGTTCTGATGGATTGTACCAGCCGAATACCTTACTAACACACTTCTTATTTACACAGTCAGTGTGCTAAGAAGAATTCTCCACAGAGACCTGAGTGCAGGTATGGAGGGGGCTGGCTGATTTAGTGTGGTCTGGTTTACGGCCACCTGGTGACGAGACCCACATGGGCCTGTCAGTGTTTACAGCCGCCCGGTTCACCTCCTACTCTGTCTGCTAGCCATACCTTCAAAATACCTGTAAAAGAATTAGCCCATGGTCCACCTTCCTAAGTGTTTCCGCAGACACTGTAAAAAAAAAACCGTCTGCGATGTTCTTAAGCTCTTGCTGTCAGACAGGGCCAGAGAAGGTATGATGCTAAGTCTGCTCTGATTGTTGATTTACTACCTCTGGGTAACAAAGCAATTGTAATGTAGTCAGCAGTGTTTTCTCCACTTTTCACCTCCATCTTCCTCCTGGATGGCTTTGCAGAAGGATCTTTATTTCTTAACATTAACTCTTCACATATTCTTTAGAACTTTGGAAGGAAGCTGGAATCAGAGCAAAGAATTAGCCATTGCACAGCACCAGTAGAGCAAATTAAAGGGGTTCTTGCTCAAAGACTAAACAGCAGTTGGACAATCACAGTTAATAAGATTTGGGTCTTCAGCAATGCAGAACTGATTGAAAGCTATAAATAGTTTTTCATCAGTAGGACAAACCTAAAGATGCCAACAGTGATCCAGATTGAATGGACACATTCAAGGTCTTGCTTGCTTAATGAAAAAAAGTGCAGTTAAGCAGCCTATATTCTTGCTCCCTTCCTTGAGCACGCACTTCCTGTTGGGTTAAACCAAGCGCTGGCACAACTAGGCCTAGTGTTGGCAGAGCTTTTCTGAAATTATGTGCTTAATGTCTAATAAGAGGGGTCCTGGTGGTCATATTTGCACAATCGTCCACAAGCTAGCAGGTCAAGCCAAGACCACAGCTGCTTTAAGTTTGCCTCACAGAGAAAGCAGCCAATAGCAAGAGAGAAGGACGCCTTCCAGGTGTTCCTCAAACAGCAGGGAAGGAAGGCGAGTAAAATAACTGGAACACATCCTGACATAACTTGGAAGCGAACCGCTGGACTGGCAGATTACTGCAAGCTTTATCTCCCTTTAACATCAGACATCTGTTGTCAGGCACGTGCGACATGCTTCCTCTTTCAGTCTGGAGCTTTACCACAAGACTCATCATCCCAATCATTATTAATCACTCCTTATTTTAAACTGTTAGAGGACTACAATCCAGCACAATGATATATCGTGGATCCGTTTGGCAAACATCTGCTTTAAAAAAGATGACACTCGTCAGTGCACTAAAATCACAAGTCGGCTTTGTTGCTGTGAAAGATTCTTCATCCGAGTGTTTATTTGGACCATGAAACTGGAAAGCAATTAGTTATAAACAGCCAACAGATTTACACCCTCGATTACGACCAAACTCAAGATAACAAAAACGTCAGCAACATCTAGTCAGCAAAAAAATATGCTACTACTATTACGCAAATAACATAAATCTTTACCAGCCCAGAGTTGATTCTTTTCCTATAACAGTGCTTGTATGACTTGTAATCCTTTTGATGTTCTATTAGGGCAATTTTCCAATGATTACAATTTATAATCATTTATAGCTACTTTTAATGTTGTGGAACATCAACAAAACAAGTTTGTTCCTGCTATCAGTTACAATATGCAGCTATACCGAGTCACATTCTCACCAGGTTCTTTTTTTCTGCTTTCTCTTGAAGTTAAGACAAAAGAAATGCAAGTTCTCATTACTGAGAAACCACAAAGAGCAAGTTCTCGGTCCTGTGGTGTATAACCTACTGACTGTTACAAAGCACTGCCACTGCGTACTTCCTATATAAATGTTAAACAAACGTCTCTTTACAGGAAGCTACACCATATCAATGACTATATGCTTTCCTTTATTAAGTAACAGCATCAAGTAACAGACATTAGCGCCTCATCCTTTGCATCCCTGTCAGCCCCTTTACAAACTATCAGCCTGGCACACATTCCTGCCTCACTCGTTCTTCATGTTGGATAAAAGCTTTCTGCCAATGGCATAAATGTAAATGAAAGGAATTATGATATATTTAACGAAATGTTTACGCGAACTCTATTTAGCGGTCTCAGAAGACCTCAAGAACGACAGGCTTGCTAAGTCTGTCCCAAAACCCACAGCACACTCCAGAAACAAGGAGCAAAACCACAAGTCCGTTTTTGCGGTCGGTGCAGAACAGACATTTACAAATCACAAAAAAAAAAAACAATCCACAGAAAAATTGGCTAAATAGAAATTGTAATGCATTGTAATTGTAATGCATATGCACTGTCTTTTTAAACCACCAAATAAATGGCAAACCCTAACTGATCAATTTCTCTGTAAACAGCTAGGATGGATGTGATGGACCCAGGAATGGACTGATGTCTCAAAAAATCTCAAATGTATGTACGATACGTGTGAAAACTATTTTGCAGAGCCAGAGACAAACAGACTAAATAAAAGAACCATGTAATCTATTGTTTTCTTCTTACTATTTAGAAACGATAGTAAAAATCTAGCTGGTGTAATCTTTATTAATAGACACTGAAGTACCAGATAAACTGGTATACCAGTTCATACTTGGTAGATTCCCCACAGGATCTTGGAGGGAACATTGCACAGTCCTCACGCTGATCTCTGTTGAGGCCCCAGCATTGAATTCCGATGTTACTTGATGCAGTGTTGCACGCATATCGTTTTTGCCAGCCGACGCTGCTCACATTCACCCAGAGACTTTTTACATCCACACTGCTGCCATAAGTTCGAGGTTTTGCCAGAATTCTTGTAGTCACGGTACAATCTTGAAATGCTCATACGTGAAAATCCAAACTTTGCTTCTATCTCTGAAAGGCTATGAGCCATCTCACGAGCTCCAACTATTAAACCGTGTTGAACATCTCAAAATCATGATAACTTGCCATTCTCACAGCAGAAACAGCTCTAAAAGCTTCCGTAGATGTCTGTCACTTTATATACTCACTGGTGGATGCAACCAGTTTTGTGCATAGGTGGAATTGCTTTGTATTTTATACCAGTTTTTCTGGTATTTTGAACTGTGTTAGAACAGCATCTTAAGAGTTAGACTGCTTGAGCTGGTGGGTCTCTCTCAGTCCATTTTTAAATAAATTCTGGTGCAGTTCATTTGAAGTATGTTCGTTTGAATACAATACGAACCAAAGGCAGGATGTGATGTCAGAAGATGTGACACTAAACACACCACAAGAGAACAGTGTGAATTGCAGCATACCTTCTCTGGTATGAGGAATTTCTAGCACTGTTTTGATTCTTTTATCCATTTTACCACCTCTTGCTGTGTTTCCAATTGGTAAAAAATACCAGCAGGTATACACAACCCCGATAAACTCATTAAGCCCATTGTGGTGCACTGTTCTGTCGACCGGCTCGCGTGCACCATACGTCCCTTTTTTTTTAAACTTATTGTGGTTCGATTGTAAATTTATGAGTGTGAACGCCAAGCAAACCAGAACAAAAATGTACCAATGCATCATTTTCTTGTTTGGTCAGGACCAAGGGAACCGAACTGCAAGTATAAACACACCCTAAGAGTTAGCGTTAACCAAATGTAAATGTTAGGGTTATGTTTTTGTTAATACTTAAAACATTAAGAAGTATGACAAAATGAAGTGTAACTGTATTTCTCAAAAATGCTTCTGCTTTCCAGAAATATATTACTTCAGAACAGTCAGTTGAAAATACGTCAGCGTATCTGGACATCGAAAGGAAAAAGTTTTTAAACTGTTCCTTAAGTTGTGCATGGAACATTTGAAGAAATACAGCATCAAATCAAACGCAGAGAGCCGAGCCTTTTCTTTCCTCAAAAAACGTGATGGGTTCTTAAAGTGTTTAAATTATTTCTTTAGATTTATGAGATGTTATGATGTGCATTCGGCATGTTGATACGATTCCAACAGTAACATCCTGGGGATATTAAACTTGGATGAACAGCACAGCTGACAGGAACGGCCAGCTCTGGTATTGTTCAGCAGTTTAATAGGAAAACCATGTTCCCTGTAGAACATAAAACATTATATTCGCCAATAAGGTTTAATTATTCGGGTCTTATTTAGGTATTGACCTTATCCCCAACTTCCAGGACTGTTCACTTCTGGCATTAAAGCAAGTATAACAGATACGCACAGAACTCTTTCTGCCAGTCAAGATAATGACTAGCTAAGGACATTTCAGATAACAGAGATAAAATGTCAAGAAAAAAACTGCAATAACAAATTTTGCCATCATATACACTAGGCATAGTGAATAACATTGCATAATCTGATGACTACTGTAATAGATTAAATGCATTTGTATAAATCTCACCAATAACGAAATAGCAAAACACCAATAACAAAAGTTGTACCTAAAAGCAACAGGGTACCCAAGACTTTTGCACAGTACTGTATATTATAGAAATGGCTTCAAGTTTCTTAATACAATTTTGTCAAATCATAGACTGGCAATACAGATGCATTACAGAAGCGTACAACCTGGAAACAAATGTGTAACTTGAAGACTTGAATGCCTTTCTATCTATGAGCAGAGAACAATACTGTATTTATCTTAATATAAATGCTTTTTATGGTTTCAAATGAAATACATGAAACAAAATAAAAGAGAAGTGTGTCATTTGAGTCCATAATACACCATGCTCTACAGTTATCTCTGCATCTATAAATTCAGTTTGGCTCAAACAGAGACTTTTTTTTTTACTTGCTTAACTGAGGTTTGTCAAATAATAAATGTAATCTAGCAAGTTAACATAGTTAATGTTTTGAGGAAAAAAATGGTCAGTTGGCATATCTAGATGACTTGAATGCCTGCACATGTGTGTCAAACATGTTGGCGTTGATCTATAATCCGATTCCACCTGCTTTCACAATCAAATCAGGTAAATTGCCAAAGCTCATCCTCCAACAGCACATTTGTTCCACAAAATCTAAATAATTACAGATCAGTGCCTTTCCTAAAAAACAGCCAGCTCAGCAGGGTTGTTGCACCAGATGGTAGAGGTGTAGGTCTGGTAGACATCCTGCTGCTCCAGATGATGCGAATCATCTGGATATTGATGAGCAGTGCCGGTGTATATGGCAGTCATTTCAGACCTGGCTAAAGCTCAACGATCCTTGCACAATCCCGCCATTTCCCCGCGGCTTGGTAACATTCCCACCCTTGTCTTTTTTTCTAGTCCAATGAAAACCTTCCTGTTCTTGTTGAATGCATATAAATCCATTCCTGGTGACGTGCGTTGAAGCAGAAAGACACATGAGGGTAACGTAACACCTTTTCTATGGTGCTTGTGAATATCTTTAAAATAAAATTTCCACTTAAATGTAAGTAAGCAGTAGTATAATTACCACTAAAGCAACTACAGCCGTCTGTGAGATGACGGTTTGCTTGAGAAGCGTGTACTGATGACGAGATGAGAGAGCTGGACAGACTAACCAACAAAAACGCTAGTGCATTGCTCTTAGAGGCGAAGCAAGGCTTAATTCCTACTGCCACCACTATCAGCTGGTAGTAAAAAAGCATTCTGGGTAATGAAGGAAACTGTTAACCGAAAGGAAAATAGACTAATATATAGATTATGAATTTTAACTGAAGACTGTGTTCATTCTAAAGACTAATAATCATTTAGTCATTTAGAGTGGAACATTCCTAAAACTTGCAGCGAAAAGGTACCTACTCTACACCATTCATTCTACAGAATAAACACTACATTTAACAACCAGGTGATAAAGACTTCCTAACAATACATCCAGAACAAAACAGTGACACCACACACACTGACTAAACTTAAAGACACTAAAGCCCCTTGGAGGGAAACGGTGGACCAAACGAAGCAAAGAAAGCACAAGAGAAGCCACTTGGGGCACACAATAGAGAAGGATTGAGTATCTCTGGTAGCAAGGAGAGCGAATGAGGAATGATCAAGGCGGCCATGCTGATAATAGGGCAATTCAGTCAACAGCGCTGTCCCAGATTACAGAACAAAAGGATTTCTTTAGGCTGCCAAATGCATTTAAAAATCTCAGTGGAGGGTCAAGTGCCATCTGACTTGAATGAATGTAGCCAGTCTTTAATGCCAAGGCTTCATAAATGTAGAGCAGAGTATACGTTTTCATTATATGTTCATCTGTGTTGAGGAAATTATACTAAATTGTAACAAATCTAACTAAAAACCTATAGCTCAGGAGGTAGTTTTCTTAAACTGATATGCAAAACGTTATGAGTACGTGGTATATACAAGGTGCGGCGATTTTATTCCCGACATGGCCACGTCCCATTCTGGAAATTAAACCGTCGCACCTTGTACATTGTCTGATAGACTCCCTGATCATCTCATTTGGTATTCTGTAATCTTGTAAGTGATGTCAAGGATTCTTCCCAAGCATCTCGTTTCTGTTGCTTGAATTCTTCTCTGAAGGTGTGCTGTAAGAGTCCAGGACTCACAAACATACAGGAAAATTGACAGAACCAGGGAATTCAGCGGTTTCAACTTTGTTTTGAGGCTGATGGTTTTGTCTCTCCAGATGCTGTCTTGTCGATGCTATTCAAGATGGCACCAAGGGACGTGGACTGGTTTACTCTCAATCCGGGAGATCATCAGACAACGTGTTGGGCAGTACGAAGACCTCTTCACAATGGTGGAAAAAAGAGCCGGTAAGGCCACGTGACAAGATCCGAAGTACTCTCGGAAAAAAAAGGAGGACGAGGTAGATGACGAAAGAAGTGGGCAGACATTATAACCGAATAGACAGGGAAGAGCAGTGAAGAAACTCAGGCCCTTTCCCAAGACTGGCAAAAGTGGAGAGAGTTGGTGACGCGTTCATGAGTACAGCGCCCCCACGACCAACCCAGGTTACAGGACCAGCGGCGGTAACTGTGACTGTGACCTTTGTTACATTTTATTACCTCTATTTAGATCATTATTTGGATCATCCTGCTTGTGACCATAACCACAAATCATATAATCATATATATGTGGCTTATTTTTGGAAAACTAAAATAAACTCTAACTAAAATGAGTAGACAATAAATTAGAAACAATGTGTGCATGTGCATGAGAGCATATACCATAGGAAAGACTCTGTATGCTGGGGAAGGGGAAGGGGAGGGGGAGGGGTTGTCCTTAGAAACAATTCTAATAAACATCATTTACAAATCACTGTCAAGGCAGCATTATTATTCTCCCAACACCTCACAGTATGAAAACCCTGATCATCCATTCGCCCAGCTTACTGAGAGAAAAGAAGCAAGCAGATCGCCTGGAGAAGCAGCCAAAGAGCCATAATCCTGGCATCCTGATTGCTTTTCCAAGCGATGATGAAGCTCAGACTTGGAACGCCGCAACCGCTGTCAGTTTAACTGAGGTGTCGGCCACATCCCCGGGTAAGGATCATCTCGCTCTGCTCATTTCTTAGACAACCCCAAACCTCTGAAACGCCAATCTGCTAGGTCTTGATCTTCTTGTGAAAAGGCACACTGTTGAGTCAATCATTCTCAGCATATTTTTTTTTTCTGGAGAAAGGCGAGCCTTCAAGGCACAGTCTAGACAGGAGGATAAGGAAGGAGAGAAGTGTGGTGGCAGCTTGGCCCAAAAACGCAAAGATGACGCAAAGAAAAAGATGTATTAATAAAGCTGGCTGTCTCTACAATCAACAGCAGAAGGGAAGTCAGACTATACATTGGCAGTGAGGCAAACCTGTAATTTGTTACACTGAGTTACTGTCTGCCACAACAAAGAGAAGCCCTGCAACACGACCAAAGGAGTCAGCGCTGACGGAAAAACTATTGGTTTGGTGAATGAAGTGATTATGGGCTAATTCAGGTATAGAAAGAAAAAAAAATCCAAAATGAAAGTATCCCCTAAGGACAAACGTGCTTAAAAAACTGGTCTTCTTATTGAAAGGCTCATGGATCATGTGAGCAAAATGTTTCCATTGACAAAGCAAGCTCATTCATTCTGACTGGGGAAGAAGGCCATGTACCGAACTCAAAACAGCAATGCTAATTGAATGCTGCACTACAGTATACAACACACATAAACCTGTTTACCATACTTTAACAAGGTAGACATGTGACATTAAAATGACTGCCTGTGAAATAGCCTAAAGCCAACTTTCGTAGCAAGAGCAAGCTGACAAACATAGCTAGCTAACCAATGCTGCCTACGGGGTCATTCTATTAGCTAAATTTAGGAGCTGAAATAAATTCATTGTCTATTTCAATCTACAAAACGCTCACTAGACTCTCAGATTCTCAGATATGCTTTAAAAAAAGTTTGCTGTTACAGTACTGTGCAAAAGTCTTAGGCACTCTATTGGTTTTAGGTACAACTTTTGTTACTGATGGCTATTTTTTAGTTCTGCATTATTGAGTCAGTACTAAAATATGTTAGATTTCCATATGTTACTTTTCTAACAAAACATTTTATTTTACACAGAATTGTCAGGAACGAAAGCAACACATTACATAACAGACAACTTTTCAGACAAATAAACATAATGAAGGCTGCTGGGTTTTGCATGCAAAAAAAAAGCAAGTGTGACAGTCAAAGTCTCCAGAAGAGCTGTG
>JAOUQY010000009.1:1967175-1978249 GCA_028566355.1 Doras micropoeus | reverse complement strand
GCCCTACACCATACTAATAAATTATTGTGGTCTAAAATGACAGGTGTTTCAGTTTCATTGTCTAACCCCTGTATATGATATACTGTATGTTAGAAACTATCAAGAAATATAAGCAACCTCATAAGCAAAAAAATCAAAAGTCATTATGAATCTCAACTGAAATCACTGTATTTGATTGATATCTAAAAAAAAAAACTATTAAACTAAATTAAAATGTAACTTTTTCACCAAAAACTGAATACTTTCCTGACAAGCTGAACATTTAACCCATATCTGGATACACATTTTGCTTGGCTTATCACAGAAAATGGGAGATAAATGCAATTCTAGAGCATGTCAATACCACCACTTTATGTTGGCTGATCCTATTGCATCACTCCGCAAATTTCACAAACAAAGGGCTTCATAGGCTAATCATTCCTGCTGTAAAACAGAAGGTGGGAAGTCATTTGAATTGGGTATTTCAGAGTAGGGCTGCCAAGTTTTTTGCTCATCGTCAATGTTGATTATGGTGAGAGCCAGCGAACACTTCAGATTCCTCCCATGCTTTTGCCATAAAAGGCCTTGGGCGACATAACTCATCTCCTCCCTGCAGCCACTAAATACGGAGCACCAGACAGGAGGAGTAACATGGAGATGTACACCGCCTAGACCTCGAACACTTCAGAACAGGAACTGCCCAAAACACTGGATGTCATCCAGTTTCATCCCATTCATCTCATTATCACAGGCTAAATTATTTTACATATTTAATTAGAGGTTAAACAGTAACATCAAACCACTTTACGTTATATGTAATTATAGACTCTGTATACTAGTACATTCAGACGCTAATGTAACTGCAGATTTCAGCAAAACCTGACTGAAACCTAAAGCTTCTAATGTTAGATCTGTTCCATGCCAAATGCAATGTAGACTACAGTCTATCTTATAGACGTGTCAGACTGGCACACACTGTATATAACCCACAAAGCAAAAATTCTTAACAGCTGCAACAGTGCTCACAGACAAATCCAGATCAATCCTCAAAATGCATAGAAATAAAGACTAGGGATAACTAAAAGTCAAAATATAATGCTTTCATTAGTATACCTAGTTACACTGAAGTACCAGTTATTTTCTTGTTATTTTTAGATGTGTTCTGAATGCAGAAGCATGCAAGGCTTTTTATATGAGTCTTATCAGTCTTGACAGCCAAGTGGAGATAGAAGTGGAGACAAATTGGGACCCGAAGTCTCATGTGGGGATAGCATTACAGACAGAGCGAAGACCTCAGCCAGGAATAATACTACATCGATGGAAAAAAGAACAAAAAATAAAACAAAACACATACATACTTGGTCACCCTGACACCCGCACATATTTCCTTCAGCAGTAAACAACATCAGCAGTACACACACATGGCTTATTCTTATGTATAGTCGCGTGAATGGAAACCTTGTCCTAGAGCTGCACAGGTGCTGCTCAATAACCAGTGAGCACTTCCTGTTTCCTGCGGTATGAATGTGTCTCTAGAGATGAAGCACGAGCGGCTTACCGGCTGTGGCTGCTCGGCGATACAGCAGTTGAAGCACAACCAGAATTCACTCATGATTAGCAGTCCTAAAGTGCTGCCGTGCCAGCGTTTGCAGAGGGTGTTAAGGGGCCAACAGTCGAAAAAGGGTACGCCGGGCTCAGCAGGCCTGGCACTGTGGATACTGCTGATATTTCTTAGCTGGAGTGAATGTGGATGTAGATGGTTTTCTCAGACAAAGCAGATCCTGAGAAAAACATATACACACACCCACAGGGAGAGGCTCTCTTTGGTGTGCTTTGATGGGCAAACCCTCAGACCTGCAACACAAAAGAGGGAAATATGAATAGTTTATAGTTACACACAAATGTGAACATGTGTATACAGATGCAAAAAACAGCACAGATGTAACAGATAAATGTACACACTGTTGTGAAAGCACTTGAGTATGAACAGAGAATGCTAACTTCTGGTTTCACTTTGTGACAACACCAGCACTAATTAGGAGCTGGTTATGTCTCCTACTTTAAGAGGAAATGAATTAGTGTTGTTGCTCTTTAGTGTGCAATTATATTAATATGCATGTTCACATGAAACACGAAGAGGCTGGTCGGCTGGAAGACAGGAGCCTATTCAGAGCCAACAGCAGGCCATTTAGAACTCGCTGGATTTGGGCCATAACAGACACATGCACTAAGCACAGAATCTGCATTGAGCTTACTGAAAAAAAAGATTGGATTATTGCCTTGTTTCAGTTCCTCACTGACTATAGGCCATGATAAACAAATGACACTCATGTCAGGAAAAGCTGGTACAAATAATTAAATTAAACTCTTAATGATTATACACACAGTACATCAGGGGTCACTTTCTGACCACAGGACCGATCTTGGCTCCATCTCAGGATAGAGGACAGAAAACTGTTTCTCAAGCAAGCAGTGAGACTGATGTGTTTAAAACCCAAGTAATGTTACCTTGCATTTGCCTCGCACACTCATACAAGCACCACACACACTTCCATGTCACTACCACAGTACAGAGAGGAATAATCAGCCATACAAATAATATGAGGTCACTGGTGGTCCATTTCCATTAATGGACAAGGATGGAAATTTTGCACTACAGAAGACCTAGCCACTTCTACCTATGGGTATGTGGTTAAGGCTTTGGGCTACTGAGTGGAAGGCCATTAGTTCAAATCTTGGCACAATTAAAGCTACTGCAGGTTAGTCCCTGTCTCAGTCAAAAAAAAATTCTAATATAAGATACAAAGTGGACTAATATCATTGGTCTATATTGGTGTATCTGTGAATGTAGATACAGGCTTTCTAAATAATGTGTAACACATGATGGATCAGGATGTTATAGAAAAATAATCAATGGTCGGGTGGTGCGTAGGACCCGATGCCTGAGCCAGAAGCATGTTATTCCTTTAATACCACAGTCATTTGGCAATGATTACAGTTTTGAAGCAACACATTTTTAAACAATTTATAGTAAAAATTTTGGAACATCCAAACTTGTAAAGTCCTGAAGAACAATGATTCAATTCCCTGGCAGAACAATGATCAACAGACTGACATTAGAGACGTCCATAAATGTTAAATAAATATCTGGTAACAGAAAATTCCTCCATTTCAATGATGTGTTAAATTAAATTTTTTTAATCCATTTATTTTTATATTTTTAGATTATGTGGCCCAGCCACTGTACAAATCCATGTGAAATGAGTTACTACAGAAACAGAATGAGAGCATATAGAATGAGAGCATTAATATTAACCTATAATTTATGTTACAGCCAGAACTACTGTTAGAGCTGTGCTGTTATAGAAAATGTAATTCACAACTTCTGATTCAAGAATTCAAGCATGCTGTGGTAAAAGATATTAACTACATACCCAGATGCAAGACTGACCCCAGAATATAGCAGTACACTGTAACAGAAAGTATATCAACACTACCCAGTTCTTCTTTTAGCCTGCTTCATTTCCTCTTACTGAAAAGTCAGTACTGGAAAAAAATAAAGCCAAGCTCTGACTGGAGCTGACAGCCTGCCTTTCTTTGACGTGTGCAGACCAGAGATAAGAATGGCTGAACCCACCCCAGCAGGCCTTCTCACTCCTGCGCTCCCACACTGGCTACAAATGAGGAGTGTGCAGCAGAACCCTGTGCTCTACTCACAAAAGCCATTGTGATATGTGGAAGTCATTACTGCTCAGAGTCCCAGGTTCCAGCCATTAAGCCTGCATGCTGCACACAGGTCAGTGGAGGGTTCTATTACTGCAATACACATCCACTCGCCGACTACCCAAGAGCTGAAACATTCATCCACCCTCATTAAAATGTCCTTTCCCAAAGCAAAGTGCTTTTTCAAAACTAAAGCAGGTGCCTCACACACCTGCGCCATATGAAAAAAGGATCGAAAATCACTCAGGCAGCACGGTGCCCATTGTTCCATGGTCTCTGGTTTGATACTCAGCCCGTGTTATGTCCCGTATTGCATGTTCTCCCTGGGTATATGTGAGTTTTCCCCAGGTTCTGCAGTTTCCCTTCCATAAATATGCCATACATGGATTTCGCAAAGCGTGAAAGAGTGTGTGAATATGTCTGCATAGTGCCCTGCAATGGACTGATCCTGAATGTACAGTGTTCCTGGAATAAGTTGTCTTCAAACGCCAACTGAAGACCTACCTCTTTCAAGAGCACTTAAACGAGCACTAACTCAATTCAACAACACGTCTGCGTCTATTAAAGCTCTTACTTGACTTACAGCAGTTACTGTATTGACTATGTCTTGTTCTTCACAGTTTTGCATAGCTTAGGAGTACTGTCGGTTTATAGGACTTGTTTTGCTTGTAATTGTACTAGGTATCGTATGTCTCATTTCTAGCATATCATATCATAGCTCAAAGTACCTTGAATTCAGGGCTACCAGCACTAGCTTTGGATATTCCAAGTTAATGACCAAGCACTTGTGTAAATCGTTCTGGATAAGAGCGTCTGCTAAATGCCGTGAATGTAACTAGCCTCTGGATTGGCGAATGAATGAACGATTCTGTTCTGCTGAGTCTGAAAGTGGAGGTGTCATTTGTTTCTCTCTCTATCAGAGAGTTTCAGGAATTGTCCCAGTGAGCAAGTGGATAACTGTATTCACTTACTGTGCCAATGTGTGATCTACTGCTGTACACACCCAGAGACATCCCTTTGACATGTTCCTGGGCGTGCCGCATGCAAGATGCAAGCAGTTCTGTGTGAAACACGAACTGTGTGGTAAGGGTTTGACTGATGAACTTAAGTGTTCTCAAGTGGCAAGCTTCCACGTGGGAATTATGACTTAAGAGAGAGGAAAGTAGCATGAGTCATCAAAAAGTGTACAAGCTTTAACATTTACCACAAAAATGCTAGTCTAAGGAGCATTTTGAAACACAGCATAAGTATTAAAATATTCAACCAAACCAACTGAAATGTTGCAGCGCACCAGTAGCAGTACAGTATGTCATGTCATTCCCACACTCAGCAGCTACAGCAGCTGCTCTATGCATTTGGATATAGTGCTTTAAACATATCTGGAAAATGAACAAAACTCAATAGTTATTTATCTACAACACACACACCACAGTCAAGGATACTATATTCAGGGGTAAACTGAAATCAAGCCCTTACTTCCTATCTATTAATACAAGGCGTCAAATGTGCCATTCATCCAACTAAAGACCGCCCTGTGCAGTCAAATCTCACATCCTGGACTTAGAAGAGAGGCTTTGTGGACAGAGCTCAGCCTCAGACATGAGGGCCAAATATGAATGTAAATGAGTTCTGGAGCTGCCTGAACTCCATCCTCTTCTGCTAAAATTATCAGTCCTTTTCCAGCTCCTTTGATTCTTTCACTGATGTGCCTGTGTCTGATACCCCTCATCCTGGAACAGTCTATAAAAAAGTATGCCTGCAGTTCAGAAATTAAAGCTCTGGATGGATATGAAAGAAGAACTAGGCTCCGAAAAATGCTGTGCTTAACCCTAAATCAGCACGAGCAGCTAATGAAGGTTTTGCTTGTCAGGGCCAACAGAAATATGTCCTCAAAAGCCCCAGCAAAGAGATAATCAAACAAAATTTAACTGTTGAATTAAAAGCTTTAGCAAACATACCATCTTAAGCCTGATTTGGAATGGACTAGTTTTTTATTTTTTTTTAAAAGGTAGGGTATTGTTGTTATTATTACTGGAGAACCTATAGGATTTTAGTCAAGTCCAAATCCTTCATGTCAGCAATTTTTTGTGCATACACAAAAATGACTCATGCTCTTGAACTATTAAGCCATATTTTACCTTCTATAAAAAGACCAGTAGAAATAACCACAGGTAAAATACAGTATAAGTCCATCTTTATTACCATGTTGGTAGAGGTTCTGTTATGTCCTGCGGGAAACGAGAAAGGTCTTGCTTTCATATTCAGTATAAGGACACACCAGGAAGTGCTGTTTTCTATAGTCTCCTGCCAAAACCTAAACAAAACCAGGTACCGACCACATTTAAAATGCAGCACAATAAAATACAGTCAACACCTAACTTGTCAGAGAAACAACACTTCTGGGGGTTTGGGGTAAGTTACTGTGTCCCTAGCACAGCTTCAGTGTGTATATACAGTTCTGTTCAAATGTCTTAGGGACCATGTTGTTTTTAGGTACACCTTTCGTTATTGTTGGGTTTTTTTAGTTCTGCATTATTGAGTCAGTACAAAAAGATTTTATATTTCCAAATGTTACTTTTCCAACAAAAAATTAAATGCTATAAAAACTGTTTGTATGTCAGTAACGAAAGCAACACATTACATAACAGGCCACATTTCAGATAAAAACATAATGAAGGCTGCTGGGTTTTGCATGCAAAAAAAAAAGAAGTAAGTGTGACAGGCAAAGTCTCCAGAAGAGCTGTGGCAGATTCTCCAAGACGCTCCAACCTACCAGCTAATTACTGTACAGTACGATGCAGAAGTCTTAATAAGGCACATGGAATAAGGCAAAGACTCGCTGTAAAGCAAAGATGCCTTTGAAAACAATGACATATTTCTACATAAAAGTAAACACTATAAAGTCCAGTAAAACAGTAATAAACTAGAGGAAGTCAATATTTGGTGTGCCTTTTTCTTAATAATGTTCCCAAGTACAATGTGTGCTGCTTTATTAGGAAATTAGCCTTTAAGTTTCATTCATTGAGAGTCTTGGAGAATCTGCCACAGCTCTTCCGGAGACTTTGATTGTCACACGTCCTTCTTTCTTTTGCATGCAAAACCCAGCAGCCTTCATTATGTTTTTTGTCTGAAAAGTGCTCTGTTTACTGACATACAAATATGTTACGGACATGTGACCTACTAATGATCAAGTGTAAACTTCACAGTTATGTGCCCTACATAATGCCCTTATTAAAAAATGGTCTAAACAGTTTATATCAAAGTGAGGTCTATGTAGTATGCCTTGAATGTTTATGGTAACAACCATGCATACACAGTATCATGAAGTCTCTCACATCTCTGTATTTTACTACAGATATCATCTGGCAACATTATTTAACAGGCACACGTCCAGATTCTTATCTCCAGAATCATCGCTCATATGAACAGTACTTTAGTCTGTATACCGATCATAGTCAGGCACAACCACATGACCTCAGGAAACAAGTAAAGATTCTTATCACAGGTTTAGATAACTTCCCACAAGCAGACGCTCAGAAATGAACAAAGAACCCAATCGACAAAAAGATCCATTACTCTACGCATTGCATACCAAGTCCCTTTCTATTAGCTCACAAAAGACCCCCAAGAAAGCATTCATTAGCCAAGTAGGAATGGAAGACGAGAGGCAAGGTTCATCACTCCAAATATGAATGGCTGACCGTTCCATGACACACAACTGTTAGGACTGGTGCTTAATTGACCCTGATGGAGGAGAATTCATGGTGTTCCTGTCCCTGGATGTCAGAATGCTCCGAGATGTCCACAGAGAAAACCCCTGAACTACAGCAAACAGCAGGTTGGGTGATAGGAGGATTTTCCACATGAGAGCCTGCTAGTGCGAGAAGAAAGTGCCGAGCAAAACCAGCATCACTAAGTGAGAGTCAGAGAGTGAGAAAATGAGTGTGCATACACTCCAAGACTAACCGTGCACAGCCTCTAGCGGTGGATCAGCACAAATATAGTGGAACATTTTTAAAAATGAGTGATGCTCATCATTTAATGATAAACACAAAACAAAACACCACTTAAAGTGACCACTTAAAGACCAAACAAATGAAAAAAAAATGCTGCAAAACTTAACAGATGCAAAACAATACGTTTATTACTCACCCTCCAC
Organism: Doras micropoeus; assembly: GCA_028566355.1. Classification (NCBI taxonomy): domain Eukaryota; kingdom Metazoa; phylum Chordata; class Actinopteri; order Siluriformes; family Doradidae; genus Doras; species Doras micropoeus. The sequence goes on along the minus strand of JAOUQY010000009.1, from coordinate 1,970,388 downwards.
TGCTGAAACGGGAGTGTAGCGCAGCAGGTTGTGCGAGAGCGCTATAAAGTGTCAGGCTCTGAGTGCACTTCGCTCTGCGGGAGGCCTTTGTCCCTCACTCGGTTACGGATCAGCGGCCAAGCGGCATTCACTCGCTCCATCACTAACCCCTTCCACACAAAGCTGCTGCACGCTCCTGAACTAAGCCCTGCCTCCAGCCCCGCCCCCTTCCCCTCCTCATTTCCCAGCACATTGCATTTAATGCTACATAGACGTATACTGTATAAGTATTACTGTCTTTCTACTCCAGCTTGCTGTGCCATGAACTTAAATTCTGAAAACACCCAAATTATAACAAAACTTAATCCTTTAAAACACAGCACTATATAAGCACATTACAGCTTAATGTTCTTTTCTTAGTAGTAAAAAAAGTATTTTGTTGATTCACCCCTTAAAAAAAAAACTACAAAGTACATCCATCCCTTGCTGAATTTTAGATGTGCATTTTTATATGGAGGAGAAAAACAGCCTTGCTGTTCAGGTGTACACCGTGAAAGACAGCAAATCACACCTCAGCAAAAAATACCTTATCAGACAAAATCACAAATGGTTTCTGTGCTCAGGATCCTCATTTTGCCAGCCACGTTTGCTGGAACAATTGGCCGCCTTGTTGCTGGAGGACAGCCTTCAATTCTTCCATCCAAGGCTTGTTGCCACAGCAGCCACTAACCACTGAGTAAGGGGGTTTGTATGATTGTGAGAGATCACAATAGACCCCCATTCCCAATTCCCCCTCCTTCCCCCTCCTTCTCTCTCTCTCTCTCTCTCTCTCTCTCTCTCTCTTTGGCAGTCTCTTAAAATGAGTTTAACAGTGGGCTCATCTCACAATTTCCATACAAATGACACCCATTTTGACTGCTGCAAGGTTTGGTGAAAAAGTTTCCACAGTCACTATATTTAAAACAACAAAGGCCTCCAAGTTACTTACTGAATGATAATTTGCTTTTTTGTAGGTACACAGAAACTTTGTTGATTCATTTACTCAAGGTGAAACCTCCAATTTTAGCATAAAATAGCACTTGAGCAGCGTGGAGTGTTAATAATAAAAGCAGGCTGCAAGAACTGAGAAGAAGATTCCTACAATAACTAACATTCCTGAGTGGATTTTGAGCTCATAATGTTTTAATTCTGGCATGACTGAGTTTGAGCTCCTCCATTCCAAGAGAACAGGAATTCTCTCAGGACTTCTCTCAGAAAAAAAAAACTGTAGACACAAATGTCTCTTTAATGTTGCAATTAAGTCCGTACTACAGCAACTCCTTTTTAGGGCTTTTAAAAGTTCACTGCACATGCTGTTTCTTGAAATAGTTCATAATAGCTTTATTATTGTTCATACAAGAGTCGTTTATGATCTCCAAACCTTGATAGAAGCTTTATTGCAGATACAGCACTTTGCACAGGCTGCACTGTCGGGAGCTTACAACGACCATATGGCACAGGCGTAACATCTCTAATCTTTCACAAGATTAACTTCTTGCATAGTCTGGTTACGCAACAGATAATAACCTGGAATTTAAGGAGTAAAGGAGCATATAGTCAGTAATTTATGGTATACTAGAAGCTTGGATTACAGAAGAGCAATCGCACACCATAAAACCTAAGAACCAATACTTTTAGTTTTAGATGTTTCTCCAAGTCAGTCATTCCTGATCTTACTCATTACCCAGTCCTTCATAAATGACATCAGTTGTCCTGAAAGCAAGGAAACACTGAAACGGCTCCATTTTGGAGCAAACATTGTGTATCTGAACATGATGTCACCAGTATTCTGCTGTAGTTCTGCTTTACTAAGACATTCTCATGACTATCAGATGATGGTCAACAATTTTCTGCTGAAGTTCTGCCTTATTATGGATGAGTGTAAATGCTGAAGCATGATTTGAATGCCCACTTGAAGGTTTCACTGCCATACATCAAATCTTTAACAAAGCCAGTCTTAAACATTCATCAATGTTCTTTCTATGTACCCCATTGCATCTGGCAAAGATGCTGCCTTGGCACATTTAGCCAAACTGGAAGGGGGCAGTGTACCAGTACACCACTCAATACGCAAAATAAGCCTGGCCATCTGTGGTGTCTTCAGAGCTCTTTCTCATACTTACCATGGACTGAGCCTGCCAAAATACGGCGATTCTTCATCTATGTTCTGTTCATATCCAAAACTGTCCTGCTGCTTCATTCATCAGAAGATGTAGCAAGAGACAGGGTAGATGGCAATCATCTCAGTACATAAAGTTTACAATGACTTGTGCATATATTTTGCCAGATTCATAAAAAAAATAATATGACTTCATTACACCAGATACAACTGCATTAAAACATGTCTTGGACAACAACTATTTTAGTTGGAGGCGTATGTTATGATCCTTCGCCTTAAAGCATAACTATGTGCTTATGTAAGATGTGTAACAATGTCGGCAAGCAATACTGGTCCTAAATGGATGAAGTGCTAGAAAAGCATGCTTTAGACTGGCTTGTCATTTTCCATTTTGAAAACAGAGTTTAACATCAAGTACTAGTGTATCTTTAAAAATGTGAATATCGAGAAAACGTTCTATTTGTGTTCATAATTTAATTCAAAAAGGTAAACTGTACACATATAATGTACAGTGACATGTGTCAAGCATTATTTGTTTACATTTTGATCAGTCCAATATCTCAAATTACTAGAGGATTTCAATTTGAGTTTGAGTAAATTACTATTCAAACAGTATAAATACATTGTATCTCTCTGCCTAGTTCAGCACACACAACCACAATCATGAGGAACACTGCTGACTCGACAGCAGTCTAGAAGATGATCAGCGACACCCCCCCCCAAGGAGTGTAAGCCACAGAACGTCATTGCTGAAAAGGCTGGCTGTTTGCAGAGTACTGTATCAAAGCATATTAATGGAAAGTTGACTGGAATGGGAAAATGTGGTAGGAAAAGGTGCACAAGCAAAACGGATGACTGCAACCTTGAAAAGTTGATTCAAGAACTTGGGAGAGCTTCCCTGAGGCTGAAGATGTCAGTGCATCAAGACAGACGCCTCCAGGAAAGAGGCTACAACTAGTATAGTATAGGGGGCAGGGTGGCTCAGTGGTTAAGGTGTTAGGTTACTGAATAGAAGGTTGGGGGTTCAAGCCCCAGCACCACCAGGCTGCCACTGTTGGGCCCTTGAGCAAGGCCCT
>JAOUQY010000009.1:1818805-1834210 GCA_028566355.1 Doras micropoeus | reverse complement strand
TCTGTGTGTGTCTGTGTGACTGACTCTCTCTGTGTGTGTCTATGTGACTGACTCTCTGTGTGTGTCTGTCTGTCTGTGTGTGTCTGTCTGTCTCTGTGTGTGTCTGTCTGTCTCTGTGTGTGTCTGTCTGTCTCTGTGTGTGTCTCTGTGTCCGTCCGTCCGTCCGTGTGTCTGTGTGTCCGTCCGTCCGTCTGTGTGTCCGTCCGTCCGTCTGTGTGTCCGTCCGTCCGTCTGTGTGTCTGTGTGTCTGTGTGTGTGTGTGTCCGTCCGTGTGCATTGCTTTGCATTAGTACTGGTATGCTGACAGGATAGTTTTCACTCCATTTCTGACTTTTTAACCACATTGCGTTTTATTTTAGTCTCTTAATGCTGCTAATGGGTCACATTTCCCATTTCCCTGTAGTTTATAATACTGTAGTTAATTAATATTCTTTATGGCAGGGAAATGTTCTCCTGACCCAAAGGTTATATTAGTCATTGCTGCATTTCATTACATGAGTGACATTTAATTTATATTTACCTGATCTTAGATTGTATGCAGTCAAACATTCCTAAGATCGTGAGGCTTGTAGTGTATATGCTGTTGAGCAAACATGCACAGAGACACTTCACAAGTCAAAGTGGCTGAACAGCAGATAGTTTTTCTTATTGAAGCTGTTTACACCAACAAGGTTTATGATGTGAAGGTGCTGTTCTTGATCTTTTTGTACTGACTCAATAATGCAGAACTCCAAAAAAACATCAGTAATAAAACTTGTACCAAAAAGCAATACAGTGCCTAAGACCTTTGCACAGTACTGTATATCAAAATGTCATCAGCACAGAGAGATATTGTATGTTCCTCTTATCCTATCTCATCTCCAGATAGGTCTTTATTCATCCTTACCACCTGAGCAAAGAGCTCTATAATTAGAGCAGAGGTGTGAGAGGCACATATTTTACAACCTGCAATTAGAAGACTTTTATGTCTATAAGAAGAGTAGTTTTTAGGGTCTTTTATATTTTTGAAGATTAAGCAAATTGATGCTAATTTTTAGGTTTCAGATAGGACACCCTGATCCAACAAATGCTGAGGAGCAGGTAGTACAATAGTCTGAAGTTCTGGCCAAAATGTCTTCGAGAACTCGACTGGGAAGCCACCTGGTCCCAGTGCTTTAATTCAGTTCAATTAAATTTTATTTCTAAAGTGCTTTTTATAAATGAACATGGTCCCAAAGCAGCTTTACAAAGACACAAACTCCAGGTTTAATTTAGGATTTAATATGATGTTCTTTATTACTCTGTATATTCTGACAGTTTACACGCCATATTACTATGTTCACAATATCTCAGTTTACTATAAAATAACTTTTTTTTTCGTTATGGTACAAGTTTATGTACTTCACCCTAGCACTACACAGGGTGGTCCAGTTGGTTTTAATGGGTGCTGCTTTATGTGCTTGTTCCAAGTTTGTTACCTCGGTTTCCAATTCTCTAAATTTTATTAAAGAGCGTTTGTTATGAAATGATGCATATATTTGGGCAGCATGGTGGCTCAGTGGGCAGCACTGTTGCCTCACCGCTAGAAGGTCCTGGGTTTGATCCCCAGATGGAGCAGTCTGGGTCCTTTCTGTGTGGATTCTGCATGTCCTCCTCATGTGGGTTTACTCCAGGTACTCTGGTTTCCTCCCACAGTCCAAAGACATGCAAGTTAGGTGAATTGGATGTATAAAAAATATCCCAAGAATCCTGGTGTGAGTGTTTGAATGGCTGTGTGTCTGCCACCCAGTGGCGGATGGTGCTCTGTCCTGCGAGTTGTCCTCTCTCTCCAGTCCCTGCACCCCATTCAGTCCCCCAGGGGGCTGTGGTCTCCGGTTGAGACTATGCTGTGCGCAATTGGCTGATGTATGCAATGTATGCAAATTGACCCATAAAGTGGTGGGAGTATTTACATATTTTAAATGATACTGAAAAGTCATAAGAAATGACATTTAACTTAAGGATCCCTGTAGACACAATGGAACAGACACACACACACACACAGGTAGTGAGATAGTCAGGTATTATGGCTTTACTATTGGATAGAACAGCTCTGCTAATGTAGCTCATTGTTAGTAAAGAAATTTGTAATAATGCTGTGACTTGTGGCCGAACGTTAGGATACAAAAGCCACTAGTGTTATTTGTCAAATCACCAATGCTTGTTTTACTGATCATGTGACAAAAATCCATTTTGTAATCATTCTTATAAACCTTTCGAAGATGGCCAGCAGCGGTTATTAACCGGACTTGTCATGCAACTCAGAAGCATTGCATGTGATTAATAGAGTGCACAAGCTTTCAAAACCTGGAATTAACTTTGTAGTGGTTTAAGCAATAGATATCATCTTGCTTATTGGAACGTTTAAGAAGAAGGAGACTCCTAAGGGAGCCAGATAGTCTGATGATAAATAACTCTTCTACCACTGTAAAGTCAAACAGTACTAAGGAAGTTGAAAGGATGTTTTGTCTGAGCTGTTTCACATTTGTTTTACAGGATTTGAATAAAAGGCAAGGCCTGGCTCTGCTGTCCAAGATGGGCGAGTCTGTGAAGTACGTGACGGGCGGCTACAAGCTGAGAGCGCGGCCGATGGAGTTTGCCAGGATGGGCGATTATCTGGACATGTTCACGCAGAAGCTGGGCACCATCGACAGGATAGCACAGAGGATCATCAAAGAGCAGTCAGGTAAGTGCTACAATGACCAGCGCTGCAATGACCACCTTCTTTCTAAAACTCTTTTCACATTTCAGAATGAGATTTCAGAATGTTGAAATGTTCAAGAAGCACTTCAGCAGCAAGTACTGAAAGTGAATGCCTTCATGCTACCTTAGATGCTCAAGCTACAAACTTCTCTTAAAGTACTTCTTCCTTAACACTACATTTGAACATCTAGTCAGTTATTTGTTTCTGTGAGTAACCAGAAACCAGACAGGCTTTCAAATGTGCTGTGTATTCTGAAAAAATTTCCACGTTATGCTGGGGAATGTAGTCCTGAAGTGTTTAAAAGTCTTTCTAAATGATCAATATTCACGTAATTTTTAAGAATTGCTCATCACAATTTTGCTATATACAATTGCTTATAGTTAATTTGATCATATAAGGCTTCTGTTAACAATTTTTCTCAGAAATGAGTTCCTCCCCCAGCTCAGCTCTGCCCCCCTTTCTGTAAAAGACAGCCTGCAAAACATACCTACATTCAACATGGAGTTAAAGTCAGTAGGGGGAAAGCAAAGTTTTGACCCAGCTGCAGTTTACAACTTCAGATATCAGACATCAGTGGGATCTAAAAATTCTACACACCTCCTTGAATGAGACTCTACAATGCCAGATAATACTCAATTTATGTATCATTCTTATCTCATAGAGTACCTGGTGGAACTGAGAGAGTACGGGCCACTCTACTCCTCATGGGCCTCCTTCGAGCAGGAGCTCCAGGAGCCGCTGGACGGTGTCTCAGGCTGCGTGGCTAACTGCTGCAGCGCTCTAGAGGAACTCACAGAGGACATGAGCGATGACTTCCTGCCTGTCCTGCGAGAATACGTCCTCTACATCGAGTCCATGAAGGTAGCCTGTCTGACAGACTTTTTCTGTGTCCTTTTGTGGGTAATGTTATTTTAGGAATGTGTAAGGGTTAATGGATTAACGGTTAACGGATTAACGGATTAATGGTTAAAGGGTTAACCTTCTGGTGTCTTTTTTTTTTTTTTTTTTTATTGTCCTGAGCCAACAAATTTGCTCAGAAATCCTAATAAAGAGTGCACGATGAACACAAATGTGTATCCAAATGGAAGCATGTCTCCTAAACTGTCTGTGCTTAGAAGACAGAGGTCAGAGGCGAAGGTCCAGACTGGTTATGTCCAGACAAATAACCAGAAAAATAACCACTCTTTACAGTCATGCTGAGCAGAAAAGCATCACAGAATGCGTGACCTTAAGGCAGATGGACTACAGCAGAAGACCACATTGGGTTTGATCCTGTCAGATAAGAACAGGAATCTCAGACTATATTAGGCACAGGCTCACATAGGTGAAGATTGGAAAATGTTGCTTGGTCTTTCTTTCCCCAACTTTAAAGCTTTATTATTTATAATATCGCTACATATTTAATGAGAGGTCATATTGAAAGGATAAGATGAAACCACAGTTGTGAGGTTTTCTTCCATTTTTGAATGTCAAACAGTGAATGAGAACTACATGAAGATAGGAACTAAACTTGTGAGTGGGGAAGTGAAGAGCTGTTGGACCACAAGAGGAATGGAATCGTAACACTGAGCATAAATGACATGAAATCGATCAGGAACCCCAACCACAAACAACAAAAACGAGATGCCGGATAGGACACTCACCGGCTTTGACACACCGACACCTACTTGTTGGAGAAGATCTACCATCTTACAAAAACTAAGATTCATTATTAACAACAAAACGTATTTTAATAGAATGCCCTGTTATCTGTGATATCAGAAAAAAACTACTATAAAGACAGCAATATGAAAGAACTCTTTCAAAGAAATCCACCTAAAAATATACCCTGGACCTTATTTTCAACTAGAAAAATAAAGTACATATGCCAGGGCCATAGCCTAACTGTGCTGGAATGACAGTAAACCATAACTACTGCTGGACCACACGTACCATACGATTGCTCTGGGGCATCATTGAGACCGGTCGTCATGGCTCTATGTTGTGCATGTACATAGAAAACAAGCAGTCATTAAGCTTTTATCAGTTGCTAATGTGACTGTAGCGTAAATAACAGTATAGCTGCAGAGCTGTAACCCTTGTCACATGCTTTGCCAAGGAATCGCTGCATATTGCCAAGACCTGTCTGTGAAGTGTGCTGAGATTTTCACACGCCTCAGCTTCCTTAACCTTTGCTCTCGAACCTTTTGGACTGTCTCCCAGTCGCATGAATATAGACATGTCTCAAAAAATGGGAACCTCAGCAGATGATGAAGGCTTCACTTTCCTTTTTTGTACAAAAGCCACAGTAAGAGAAAGGAAGTGGTGCACAAGAAAGAAGGGAGGATGCGGTTTTCACAATCCACATGATCTTCTTTAAGTTGAGTTTTCTTATAATACGATAAATTAATAGGCATTATCTGTGAAACGGAAAGCGTGCACGCGTTCATTTTTATGGAGCGTCTCTGCCTGAAGAAAAAGGCAAGCGTGCACTTATGTGTTCATTGGCCATAAAAATGTGCAGGGATCATTATTTTTGCAGACTGTTGCGCTTACAGTAGGACTGATCTCATGACGAGATATTCTGGCTTCACTAAATGGTGAATTATTGCCCTTGTGGCAGTGAACACATTTGCAAATTCAACTACAAAAATAGTCTTCAGTTTTCCAAAAAGGAAGGAAAATCCATCTATCCTTCAGTTGAAAGTAGTCTGATGAGAATAGACCGGGAGGCTCGGTGCGTCTCTGGCATCTCTGCAAGTTGTTAACTTTTCCAATCTTCTGGGCCATCATTCTTCTCCTTAGAGCTCCCAAGCACACACTTCAGGCCAGCATTTATGCAAAGCTGTTTTATTAGCTTCCATATCGGCTCTTCCTCATTGTGTGCAAGTGCAGCGATGCCAAACGCTGAGCTGTCAACTAATTTCAGACAGCTATGACTCAGAGTATAATGGCATCTTGGTTTTATAACCCAATTTGTAGACAGTTGGCAGGTTGTTTGCAAAGTTTATATACAATGTTGTGATCGCGTGGTTACTCTCAATTTGCAGAATGTTATGAAGAAGAGGGATCAAGTCCAGGCCGAGTACGAGGCTAAACTGGAGGCTGTAGCATTCCGTGAGGAAAAGAGGACAACAGTAAGTAACACTTTTTAAAATCACAATGTATGACACTGTTAGGATAAAATAACACCAGTTCTATGGAGCATATGATGGGGATGTGCGGCAAAATTTGGGATGAACTCAGCATGCCTCATTTCTAACATCTTTGCATAGGTAAAATTCAATAATTAGTATCTAAATTTAATATTTAGATTGACAACTACTTATGCAATCCAATTCATCCCTGCTGGGATGTAGCATGATGTGACACAGTTTGATTCAATGCGATATGATACGATACGATATGATGCAAAAGATTATGACAGCTGTTCCTCCTCTGCAATGATCTCTGACTCGCTTGGACATGCTTCAAACTTGTGCGAGACTTCGACAATTGACCAGAATTGTTCACTGACAGCATTGGAAATAAGAGAGCATGCTTAAGTGAGGATGAATCGATCTAAATATTAAATTATTGGTTACATTTCTAAAATAACTACGCATAGGGCATCTAATTATATATAACTAAATAGGATTTTACCTATGCAAAGATGTTAGAAATTAGTCATGATAACACATGATAACACAAGTCATGATAACACATGATCACAGAGAAACCCACAAATTCTGAGGATGTTCTGAGGATATTCCTATATTGGAAAACTTTGTTTGTGGCTTTACCTCTCTACATCATGGACACTCACTTCTTCCATAAACCTTAAGATCTATTTATAGAAAAAAAAAAGATTGTACATGCATATTATAATAATGATTGCAGTCCATTAAAATTTGCACCTGCTGTTGTAGGAGCAAATGGTGTGTAATAAAGAGCAGCAGGGGAAGCTGAAACCAACATGTATTTTAATGTTCACCCAGTCAAGTGGCAGCTGATAATACAGGCTCAGAAAAGTGTATCATGAGCTGTACTCATGTGCTGTACAGTGCGATATTGGTGTAATAGTCAGATATAATTAAATTAAAAAAAATTGATTTTTCAAATTCAAATTCTTCAAAGATCAGCCATAACATTAAAACCAATGACAGGAGAAGAGAATAATTGATTAGTGGCTAAGGGGTGAGATATATTAGGCATCAAGTGAACAATCAGGTTTAAAAGTTGATGTGTGTGAAGCAGGAAAAATGAGCAAGTGTAAGGATCTGAGTGACTTTGCCAAGGGCCAAATTGTGATTTTCTAAACTACTGGGTCAGTGCATCTTCAAAACGACAGGTCTTGTGCGATGCAGTCATTAGTACCTTTCTCTTTCTAGAGCACTTGAATGAAAAGCTGTTACCACACTTGTAGCAGTTATTGTATTCCCTATGTCTTGTTGTTCACTGGTTTTGTATAGTTTAGGAATACTTGGGTTCTGGGACTTATTATGTTTATTAGGTAGTATACTACTAAAATTCTATATATACTATATATACTAAAATTCTAGCAGTAGCTTGAATTCAGGTCTACCAGCCTTAGCGTTGGATATTCCAAGTTAATGACTAAGCACTGTTGTAAGTTGCTCTGGATATGTGCGTCTGCTAAATGCCATAAATGTAAATGTACCTTCCAAAATGGACCAAGGAAGGGGAACCAAGGCTCATTGAGCCACATGGAGAGCAAAGGCTAGCCTGTTTGGCGAGTCCTACAGAAGAGCTACTGTAGCACAAACTGCTGTTTAAAAAAAAAAAAAAAAAAGGTAATGCTGGTTATGGTAGAAAGATGTCCGAGCACACGGTGTATCACAGGTTGCTGCATAGCTGCAGACCAGTCCGAGTGCCCATGCTGAGCCCTGTACACTACCGAAAGCTCCTACAGTGGCCATGTGAGCATCAGAAATGGACCATGGAGCAATGGATAAAGGTGGTCTGATCTGATGTTTTCTTTTACATCATGTGGATGCGTGTGTGTGTGTGTGTGTGTGTGTGTGTGTGTGTGTGTGTGTGTGTGTGTGTTACTTACCTGGGGAAGGAGGTTTTGAAGAACATGACAGATAGTGCAGGGTGTTGACTTTACCTCCAACGTCCCCAGATCTCAATCTGATTGAGCATCAGTGGGATGTGCTGGGCAAACAAGTCCGATCTAAGGAGGTCCCACCTCACAACTTACAGGACTTAAAGGATCTGCTGCTAATGTCTTGACTGGTCATAACTGTTTTTGGCAGCACAAGTGGGACACAATATTAGGCAGGTGGTTTTAATGTTATGGCTGATTCAGTATTTCTGAATAATGAGTGTAAACAGTTCTAATTTAGTAACAGTTCTAAAGTTATATTTGGACCCTAATGTTCCATATATATATTAGCTGTTATTTGTGTGTACAAGAACATGATAATTATGATAACTGTTTTACTGACTGTTACATCCTAATAGTATTGTGATGAATTATGGAGAATATTTGCTCGATGACTAGTGGCCTGAGGTTTCTGCAGGATCAAACAGGCTGATATTTGCTGTAGGGAAGAATGTTGTGTTATCTGTGTGTCCTTCTCCAGGTGCCCACAGATGTGGAGAAGTGCCAGGACCGGGTGGAGTGCTTCAACGCTGATCTGAAGGCTGACTGGGAGCGCTGGGAGAACAACAAGCGGCAGGATTTCAGACAGCTGCTTACCGGCATGGCGGACAAAAACATCCAGTACTATGAAAAGGTAAAGGACAGGGACACAGAGAGAATAAAAGAGAGAGTGGATGGAGAGAAAGGTAGGTAGGAGGAGACTAGGAAAATCAAAGGATGTCTGTTTACTTGTGCACTGAATGTGATATTATTCTCATTGAGGTTTGCTTATATTTTTTTCTGGCACTGCTATCTACAAGAACGAGTCAAATGAAAATCTTGATTCTTTTAAATTCCTCTCGAATTCCTCGAGAAAAATATTTTCAATTGCTGTTCTAAACTGTATTAAGCCAGGATTACGTTAGCACGCAGTTAGTAGATGCGTCATCAAGATTTCCAAATTACAAAGCCAAAATGATGCATTAAACCTTATTTGAATGATGTCATGCAAATTTGATTAGGATGTTTTATAATGACAAAAGTTTTTCAGATTATACAATTGCCATGACACAGATGCTGTTTTTAGTTACACTCAAGAATTTAATGGACATTTCCTCATTCTTTTGATGTTAATGTCTTGACAGAAAGCTATCCAAAACAAACTCTAAATTAGGACAAAAGAAATGGCGCCCTATAAAGGAGCTGTCGTTAGTCTGTGCAGGTGGTAGCTGCAGTGGCTGAGCTGCGTTACTGGAGAATTTATCACACACCATACTTAAATGGCACCGTTCATTATTTAGTCATCATTTTACCATTTTCATCACTGTTACATTTGCCTTTTATGGAGTTGTGTGGCCATTGCTAAATACAAATCTGCTTGGTAACGGATGGCTGATCAGCATTTATGAACATGCAGTATGAAGAGAATAAATTTTATATTAATTTAGTTTTGGTTTGTCTGATGAAATCGTAACACAATACAACTATAAGGCTGATGAATACGTCTTTTGAGGCAAGTTTTGTTCTGTTTCACATTCTGTTGTACAGATGCAAGATGTAAAACTATGTATGTCATGCAAAGTTCTCTCTGATTGACTACATTTATAGTAAATTTAGGGAAAATTGTGTAAATTTCATTTTTGACCAAGCTATTGCTTTGCTCGTATCATCATTTTTAAGTTACATGAATGTACTTTTCAGTGCAAGCATTGAGAATCTGCCTGTTTCGCTGCTCTGCATGTGGGATCAGGAAACATCCATCACATCTGTATATACAATAGCTTGAGAGCACTCACCGGTTGCCCTGATCACGGTCCTGAAATAGCTTGGCTATGCTTAATGTGGTTCTTTCACCTTTTCGCCTGTCAGCTGAGCCAGAAACTGACACAACTGCAAAATTCCAAAGACGCCAGCCAAAGTGGACGGTAAAGAGCACTTAGCTGAACAGGCAAAATCGGCAAAGTTTGGAGTTCACTGAAAAGGTGTAGGAGCACTTTGGATATTTGTGCTGATAGCTATGTAAACTAAAATGGAGTCTGGATAGACACCACCTGAGGAAATGTTTGCTCTTTGGCAAGGCACTTTAATGTACATTGATTCTCATTGTACACAATTTTCTGAAGGATGACCTCTTTTTGAATGGTTTCCCCCATTATTTATCACCTCATGTAATGAAAGTGCTGAGGTTAAGATTGGATAGCATAAAATACAAAAAAATGTCTCTGCTGACCCACAAGATTCTTATAAAAAAAAAAAAAAAAAAGATTACCCTGCAGAATGGCCAGATGTTAACAGCTGCTTGTGCTTTGTGTTCGCTTTTAGTGCCTTGCAGCATGGGAGTCCCTCATTCCACTCTTACAGGACAAACAGGAAGCCAAAGCAGAGACGAACTGAACTTGTGTACGTATCGCCTGCTCTCGGGGTCGCGACCTGCCGAGGTCCGTGTGAGATCATGGCGGCTTGTCCTCATGCATTTTGGCTGTTGGGAACCCAGCAGTTCTGGGGGACCAAGAGGATGGGCTACACAAAGACAATTTTGTTGCATACAGATTTGTAAAGTGTGTGTTTGTTTTTTTTTATTTATGAGATCCCATCCAAGCACCTCCCTCCATCCCTTCCCTTCCCTCTGGCCTGGAAGAACCTGTAATTTTTTGTTCCACTGAGGCACAGACAAGCGAGAGAGACAAACCGCAGAATGACCTGGAATTATCCTCTGAACTATTGTGGAGAGAGAAAGAGAAGTCCAGCAAGCTACACTTGCCATTTGCCAATGATCTTTCTTTTTCCTATAAATTCCGCTTATCCTCAGCATGGTTCCCTTTTATCGCTGCCTCATTGTTGTCGTCGTCGTTGTCCTACGCGTCATGACCACGAATAGACGGGCCAAGGATCGTCCACATTCTTCTCACCAAAGTTCGATGTGTTTTTCTTTGTTTCTTTGTGCTGTTTCAGGAACACTATGGATCTGATGCTGTGAAATGGCATGAGATCATATCCACTATATTAAATTTTGTGATGTACATTGTGGTTGCTGACTCAGAATGAAGGTTGTCTCCTCAGCCTCCTACATGACCTCATTAAATATTTATGTTCAAATGCTTTTCATAATCACTCCAGGTTGTTTATGCCAGGCTTCACACAGGTTCTTGTGTTTAAATGAATGAAAGGTTTTTCTTCAAATGAACGCTGCTAGGACGATGAAATGCGTTCTGGTGGTTCTCTCGCAGCGATGTCGCCGAGTGCTACATGAAACGGTAGATCTTAGAGGTTTTTATTTATAATCCAAGCATTTAGGCAGTATTAATATTAAATAAGTACTAATTAGGAATTGCTCTGGGATTTAAACACATTGTATTAATATACTTTTTCTAAGCAGGGGTTTGAGATCTTGTTAGTGAGTTATTGCTTAGAAGCCTGGAACTTTAAAATAATTTGGTGGTTTGTTATAGTAGATAAAGCTGTTGTGGAGCAAAGAACAGAAAAGAGAACTTGATCATATTTTACCTAGGGTTGGTGTTTATAGGGCTATGTGACAGCTGCATAAGCATTTCAAGCTAAGTAGGATAAACCTACATAAAATTGCATAAAGGCTCATTTTGACAGGTGTAACTTATTTTGAACGTTTTGGTTACTTATGTCAGATTGCAATAACACCTGAGTCGAGTCACATTTTTGATTATGTAAATGTACATAAGCACTACATGACCACTGTTATAAATCTAAACTTTTATAAAACTTTATAAAGGCTTATTACAAACAGGTATAAATTGCCTTAAGGGCTTTGTTCAGTTATGTCCTGGGATACATCTGACTTGAAAGTGATATGACACTTTCTATACTGACTTAAGTCACTGATGTAAGTCACTCTGGGTAAGGGTGTCTGCCAAATGCTGTAAATGACTTACTGAAGTACCAGAAAAACTGGTACTTTATTACTTGACAGGTCCCCCATGGGATCTTGGAGGGAACGTTGCACAGTTCTCACATTGATGTTTGTTGAGGTTCCAGCATTAAACTCCAATGATACTTGAGGCAGTGTTGCACGCTTATCGTGTGAAACGATCTCGCCAGCCGACGCTGGTCACGTTCACCCAGAGTCCTTTTACGGCCACGCTCCTGTCCTACGTTCGAGGTTTTGCTAGAATTCTTGTAGTCACGGGACACCCTTGAAATGCTCATATGTGAAAATCCAACCTTTTGTTTCTACCTCCTGAAATGCTATGGTCCATCTCATGAGCTCCAACTGTTAAATCGTAGTAACTTGCCAGCAGAAACAGTTCTAGAAACTTCCATAGAAATCAATCGCTTTATATACGCACAGGCGGATGCAACCAACGACGTGCATAGGTGAAGTTGCTATGTATTTTGCATAGGCTCCAGTACCAGTTTTTCTGGTACTTCCGTGTATGTCAATTGGGACATCAACATGGACAAAGAAAGTCTTTATGACTGATGATTTAAAGATGTTATGACATATTGGCAAACATACACGACTTTGAAATACCAGATGTACACCGAAGTCACCTGTCATAGCGTTCTAATGCAAGTTATAACCTTATGTCAACTGGACAAAGCTGACTTTCTTAAAGCTGTTGCAAATTGGATTGAGCCATTATAAATGTTTGTCAAGTCATAAACACTACCTTATGTCAGTTTGGACATCAGAATGGACAGCCTTATTTTGAAAGCTGTTGCATGTTGGAGTTAGCCTTTATAGGGTTATGTCATAGGACAAGGATGTCAGATGTCCATCAAAATGGACAGGATGGTCTTTCTCTTGCATATTGCATTAAGCCTTTATAAATGTTGATACTGCTTTATCTCAGTGGCCATGATGGATTTATATATACCTGTCATGTAGCCTTATAAACAGAGAAATTTATGCCTGCGCTCCATTTAAATACACTATTTGTAATGTTGGAGAACAAAATGTTCTCCGTGTCAGCCTGTGAAAAAATTTACGCTCATTAAGTACACACAGATTCATTAGTTTAAGTTTGAATAGTGCTCCAGCTAGGAAGTTTATACAGCAGGCTCAACATGGTGTATTAAGGATGACGGCGTACAAACGTTTCTCTGCCTGTACAAGCGTTTCTCTGCGTGTGTTATTCACAACCCGAGCTACACGCTGTACCAGTCATGTCCCAGTACTCTACTGGGTCAGTGTTTGTGTCTCTTGTAGCTGTATGCAGCTGTTCACAGGCTTGCTGTTGTCATCCAAGTAGATTCTTACAGATCCTTACTCTACTGCGTTCCCTTATTTTTAAGGGAAAGCAAATTCTGTCTGTTCAGATCTGCAGTTTAGATTATAACATGCTACGGAGAAATGAATTAGACTGCTGTAATGGTAACTAAAATGATCTGATGTGTTTGTCTGAAGAAATTACACTCATCTCATTGCAAAATACTTTAAAAACCTTTTGTTTTTTTCTGTTGTTTCAGTGCCTGTTACGGGTCCTTAAGGCATTTTGTGATTGTTTTTTCTTAATATTATTCCAGACTTGCAGTGTCACAGGTAGGATGCCTGGTAAGCTTTATATGATGGTGAGATTTGCTTCAAGTTAATAACCACAGTATGACGGATGGAAAAAGTGCAGCTCTGGCGCCATCTGCTGGATAATAATCCTGTAGGTTACCACTTATACAGCTATACTACCTGGGCATGTCTTTAAGGGAAAACTCCACCCTGAAACCCAAATATGTCTATATTGAAATATTTGCGATGTGCATAGTGATTCCGGTACTAATTTGCTAGTCGATGCTGTATTTCTGTTATTCTGACGAAACGTTAATGGTCGCGTGGCGCTCTGACGTCACGTAGAGACCTTGCTAGTATAGTTACAGTCTCACACATGAGCGACGACCAGGTTTTGCTTTTCTTAGGTCTTGGAAACAAAAGAGCAAGAGTTCTTAAGCTCCATCTCCAGTAGAGTAGAGGAGACTCAAAGGTTCAGAAGATGAGAAGATCTCATCTGCAAGATGAGAAGCGTGAGGATGAGTCGACAGCAGTGTCGGAATGAACGTTGAAGCTTTGGAAGCTCCTCTGATTCAGCTCTGTAGATAGACATAAAAGCAAGGGCTAAATCCCACCGGCACCACTGTCAGAGGGCAGACAAACGGCATTGTGGGAAATGCCGTGATCGTAGACCAATGTGTCAATAAATGAAAAAAAAGGCAACTCTTTATTTCATTAAAAGATCAATTTTGGACACTACTGAGGATCAGAATATGTAAGCTGCTCAAGGTGGAATTTTCCTTTAAGCTCATACAGCTGAAAAATGGTTTGATCAATGGATTTGAAATCACCTTTAAATGTGAAAATATCCAAGACACGTTCTGCTGGTACAATATAAAACTTAAAATTCTTAATCACATCATTTTACTTTGTCTTAATCTCTCTCAAGGTTCTGTGACGCTTTTGTGTGATAATTAAGGCAGCTACACTACAGTGAGTTGTGTGTGAAAATGAATTTATTTGGTGATTAATACACTAGGCCTATGTAAATCGACCAACTGAATTTATCTTTTAGCATTACGGATGGACACGCGGGCAAATTAGAAGTTCATCAGTTTTCATGAGCAACTACAAGCTTTTTTTTTTATACATTTTATAAACTCTTTTCATGCTTGAGTCAGAAGGCAGTGCAGCATGTACTAATAGAGCAGCCAGTGAGGTGTGTTTGATTTGTAAATAGCAGTCTGAATTGTCATTTTTGTAACATGGCAGTGAATCTGCTTTGTAAAACTGGCTTCTGATGAAGAGCGTCAGAAAGTCAGCGTGATGTTGAAACGGAGAAGGTGAATAAGCCAGTGCATATTTTGTAATATTAATATAACTTAGACCAAAAAAAGAGGTTTTTAACTCTCAGTTCTCCCTTAATTTCCCCTTGTGTGAACTGTTTACTGTAACATTTAATGTAAATGTGACTGTTTCAATTGCAGGAAAATGACATTGATGTTTTGAAGCTTTATCTTTAACGAACATATTTGAAATATTGACCCAATTAAAAAGGATTGTGTTAATGCTTTTCGGATAGTTTATGTATTCGGTTTCATTGAGTTGGTGTATGTCCTGTACACTCCATCACTGGTTGCACTTTTGAATCATGAACATTTTCAGAAGAAATGACACAATGTGCAGACAAGTGAAGGCACTTTATCAATGAATAAAACAATCATCACTCTCCTTTTGGAATACAGATATAAAATCATATATTTACTTTTAATAAACAAACAGTATCACTAGATGAAGAGTAAATTACCAATACAATTACAAAGAACCCCACAGTACTCACAGGCATGATTATTATTAAGCCTTATTGTATCACAGTGGGCTCAAAAAACACCAACACTGCCTTCACAAAGTAGGCAAAGTACAAGTGAAGTGAAATAATAAAAAGAAGGAAATGTATAATACATTGAGGATACATTCATTCATCATTTATTCATTATTATTATTCAGTAACTGCGTCTTCCTGGCCAGACTCGTGGTGGATGCAGAGATAGGAATACACCCTGGATGTGACTCCAGTCCATCATGGGGCACCATAAAGATACAGGGGTTAGACAATGAAACTGAAACACCTGTCATTTTAGTGTGGGAGGTTTCATGGCTAAA
>JAOUQY010000009.1:1782697-1801376 GCA_028566355.1 Doras micropoeus | reverse complement strand
GATTGGTCACCAGGCTGGTCCAATTTAGCCATGAAACTTGCCACACTAAAATGACAGGTGTTTCAGTTTCATTGTCTAACCCTTGTATAACTTGTTTCAGGTATGCTCTACATGACATACTGGTCATAAATAAATCAAATATTTTAATTGTATGCATTTCTGTGAGCTGTTATTATTATTTTTTTTTAGAATAATCAATTAGTTTTCTGCTAGGCTGCCTCACACTGCTGCCCTGTCACTGATGATTATTCTTTAACATAATAGTTTTTCCTTTCTTGAAACTTATGCTGGTTTCACTTGTGGTTATGACGTCTGCCATGGAGGTTATGTTTTCAGTGTGGCTTGTTTGTTGGTTTGCCTGTCAGCAGGATAGGATTATGGAAAAACTACTGCTCCAATTGTCAAGAAGCTTTGTGGAAGGGTGTAGCATGGGCCAATGGAGAACCCGTTAAATTGTGACGCAGGTTTTGGTAATGATACGCGGATTCTGTATGCTAGCCAAAAATGAACTGTGTTTGTCACGCATGAGTAATCCCATCGTGACCCGAGTTTGCTGCGCATGCATTAACCCCTGTCATAAAAACGTTGGTTGGAAGTCTGGAGCACTCACTGAGGAGCACTACTAGTCAATTTTTTTTTTGTTATTTTGGTGTATAGACACATAGATCATGAATTTTGTGTACTAACATTATGATGCACTGACAGGTCAAGGGCAAGCAGTGGGTGTAATATTAAAGGTAATATTATGACGAGTTAAACACACTCAAACATGCACACCCCACAAGCTATTTAATATATATTTACATACTGAGCACAACATCTCTTTGAGCCCAATTTTTCGTGACATCTGCGGAGCTGTAAATACACTCCACATCACACAATACACTCCACAGCACACAATACAGACTTGAGTAAGTGTAAACACAAGCTGTTCAGGCTGATTTCAAACAATGCAGAGGAACAGATGCAGACATGCTGCATCAGAAGGCCAGGTGGGCCGTCTCGATCTTTTGCCAGGTCTTGCAGGGGTCATTGTATATTTTTTTCCAATGAACTGAAATGTCCAGTCCAAACTATACTGTCTACAATAAAGGTTGTACAATAAATCTAAAACGTAAATCACAGGTTTCTCTGCTGCGTCGGACCCTAGCATTTGCTGAAATGTTACATACTGAAGAATGGTAATATGATACACGAGACTGGACAATCTTTGTTCATTATTGTGTGCCGAATGATATGAGGGAAGTGAGGATGTTAGATAGGGTTAATGGAAAGGAGGCGTAGGTAGAGCAGGCAACAGACGGTGTTTTCCGTTGCGTTTACAAGGTGGACAACAAGGCGCAAACACTTTGAAAGCGCATTTCAAAAATAATGGATCTGTACAGTACATGCTTACAGTAATAAAGTGCTTTGCTTAAGTGTCCAGAAGTTTTCCGAGTTTTGTAGTGTTACAACCTGGAAAGAAATGCCATGAATCTACAAAAAAAAAGGCCAAATATTGAAGCAGGGGAAAAATCAGTGTAACATAACAGCATAGGTGAAACCTATAATTTAGTTCTGACTCAACTAGTTGCCATCAGATGCCATATAATTAGATAATCTGTGTGCAATTACTTTGTCAGATGATCTCAGTATATATACACCTGTTCCTGGAAGGCCCCAGAGAAAAAAAAACCAAACACCTTCATGAAAACCAAGTATGAGATGAAAAGTCGGTCTGGAGAAGAACCGGTTTACTCTGAAGGGGCTGGAGAGATCTCTAACTCAGACTGTGAGCTCTTCACAAGACAGTCATTATTGGAATTAATGCCACATGAAATGTGTGAAAAAAAAGGTGCTCTGGTCAGGTGAGAGCAAAATTTTAATTCTTTGGCTTTGCCAATCTGCTGGAAACCCAACATTCTTCATCACCCTGAGAACACTATTCCCACCATGAAGCATGGTGATGGTAGCATCATGTTGTGGGGATTCTTTTTTTTATCAGTGAGAATTAGTGATGTTTGAGTAGAGCCAAATACATGCCAATTCTTAAAGAAAACCTGTTCCAGTGACTTGAGAGTGGAGTGAAAAGCAACCAGTACAATGAGCATCGGCATACTGCCAAAGCTACACTGGTGTGGTTGATTGAAACATATCCTTGAAACTTGCAGCTATACTTGCAGCCAAACTGCACACTTGCAGTACTGACCCAGGGGGTAAACACTTGTGCAACTACCAAATGTCTGCTGTTGAATTAACATATTCACAAAAAATTGCACCTTCAAACAAAATGTTAGACATTTTGTGTGCATATATAGTGGTAAAATTTGAGAATAAGTCCATTTGAATTCCAGGTTGTAACACGACAAAATGTGGAAAAGTGAGGTGAATACTTATGTAAGGCACTGTGTATCACAAAAGAATCATTATTTACATTTACGGCATTTGGAAGACACCCTTATCCAGAGTGACTTTGCATTTATACAACTGAGCAGTTAAGGGTTAAGGGCCTTGCTCAGGGGCCCAACAGTGGCAGCTTGGTGGTGCTGGGATTTGAACTCACAACCTTCCAATCAGTAGTCCACTGAGCTACCACTGCCCACTATTTAAGTTGATAACTTCTCGAATGTCAAAGCGTTTGACACCACTGAAAAGCCACACCCATTTGCAAAATGCCAAAGAAAAACTAAGACATGCAATAACATGAGATGGACACATTGAGTTTTCAGGCAAGCAAAGTACCAGTACCTCAGATGTAACATCTTTAGCGAGCAACAGACGCACATACTGACAAGAAGGAAAGAGGAAGTGTTAGTCAGTGAAAAACACTTGCAGTAGAAAGCAGCTTTAGAAAAGCAAATAGTCCATGAAGAACAGTGCTCTTCATTTTCCAGATATATTTATAAAATGCATTTTCTCATCAACATACAACATATTTGTGTATATTTTAATTCTGCGTTTGGAGTAGCTGACACATGTAAATGTAACCAAGAAATTGGGGTCGCTTTCCACTAATTAATCCAAGGACCTGATTGCTGAATAGTCATTTTGTTATCATAGTAACATACAATGAATTTTAGTTTAATGGGAATTTAGCTGATCTATTACAGCAGGATCCATGTATACGTTTAACAGCTGTTAACAACAAAACAACATGGCAATAACATGCCCAGTTGCAAACATATTTCAGTCCTTTTTAAAACCGAAAAGGAAAGCCACTTTCTTAAGCTATTTACGGTGAACTTTTCATGTGCCTCAGCCTCTTTTAATTCCTTTCCTTGGTATTAAGCTGGAAAGTCCCTCCATCACATTTCCCTGTCCAAAAAAGCCTTTAGCTCACATTTGATGTAAAAGAGGAAATGCCCTTCAAAACCACAGACTTTCTTCATTTTAAAAAGAGGTAATGTGGCCAGAATCTTTATGGCCATTTCATTTAAAACTACCAGAACAACATCTGCAGTACCTGTTAGTGAACTAACCAAAGACATGAAACTGTTTGAAATAAACTGTTATTACGACAAGTGCTGAAGAAATAGGAATATTTTGATACTTTAGAGCTGATCCATGTCGAATATTAGTGACCTGCTGATTACAGTTTAGAGTTTTAATTCTTCTTACTGCTCACTTCCCTGATCCAATGACATAATCATCAAACTCTTCATGAGGTGTGTGCTGTGTTTTAGGTCCCCAGCGCTGTAGAGGATACTAAACTACTAAAATGCAGAAGAGCTGCTTTTCTGTTCATTATGAAACTCACACTGCTGTCCTCAGCCTTCTCCCGACGCCTGACTTTGTGTGTCTCATAGTCTTCCATTAGGGTCTGCATGAAGTTTTTAGGCCGCTGGCTTCCGCCTGAGTCATCACTCCCCAGATCAGAAAGAGGTGATGGGAGTGCACCGTCTGAAGAAGCTGGAGATACTGGTGGGGCAACACGGATCTTTTCGATTTTACCTGAGCCAATGGAAGTAGAAAAGCATGTAAATGAGGGTCAGAAAGCAAGGTGATGTTAAGTGAAAGAAATTAATGAGTAGGTCAGTAGTGCTAATGGAGCAAATGGATCCAACAGTTAGTGCCATGTTTAGATAGCTAGTTTTCTAGCTAAATTAGCTGAATCATTTCTTTATACTGTATATAAAAGCAAGTTGATTGTTGTTACAGTAAAATATACACCTTACACAGAACTCTGAAGAAGACTGAGGGCAGATTTTTATGATGAATAAAGCAAACAATGAGTTAGCGTAATTTGACAGAGAAGTCACAAAACCAGAGGAGAAAATCACAGAGATAGCTCTTAACATAGCTATTACTTCTATCTAGACTCCTGTTGGTGAATTTATACTTTAGTAACAATAAATCCTAACTGTGCTGGCATGTTCTTAAAAAAACATGTTTCAGTTGGCAATGACTCCTTTCACCATCAAATAACATTGAGGAGAGAAAATGAGAAAGCTACTGTACGACACATTCCTGATGATAAGCTGTGCAGAAAGCAGAGAAGGAGAGAGAGCTCTATACTGTCATTACTTATTTAAGCTGAATAATTATACTATACTACACCACTCTACCCTACACTGCACTCTACTACACTGCACTACACTATACTATACTACTCTACCCTACACTTCACTACACTACACTACACTCTACTACACTGCACTACACTATACTACTCTACCCTACAATGCACTACCCTACACTACACTGCACTACACTATACTACTCTACCCTACACTGCACTACACTATACTACACTCTACTACACTGCACTACACTATACTACACTCTACTACACTGCACTACACTACTCTACCCTACACTGCACTACACTATACTGCACTGCACTACACTACTCTACCATACACTACACTCTACTACACTGTACTACACTATACTATACTACTCTACGCTACACTATACTACTCTACCCTAAACTTCACACTGCACTACACTACACCACACTATACTATACTATACTGCACTACTCTACCCTACACTGCACTACACTATACTATACTATACTATACTGCACTACTCTACCCTACACTACACTCTACTACACTATACTATACTACTCTATCCTAAACTTCACTATACTACACTGCACTACACTATACTACTCTACCCTACACTGCACTACACTATACTACTCTACTCTAAACTTCACTATACTACACTGAACTACACTACACCACACTATACTATACTATACTGCACTAAGCTATACTACTCTACCCTACACTACACTATAATACACTATACTATACTACATTGCATTACACTATACTACACTACTCTACACTATACTATACTGTGCTACAGTACACTATACTATACTACACTGCACTAGACTATACTATACTACTCTACCCTACACTATACTACCCTATACTATTCTACACTATGCTATACTACACTACACTACCCTACACTATACCACACTACTCTACCCTACCCTACACTATACTATAGTTTTAAAATTAAAAATAAGATTTTATTGTTTTGTGATATTTTGCAGTATACACCATACAAAGTATACGGTATATACTTTAATTTCCAAAGATAGTAAAACAGTAATACAACAGAGAGTGTCCACTGACAAAATATAAAGTCTCTAACACTATCTTTGATTACCCCCTTTATTTTAACATTATTATTCCAACCAGCTCCTAACGCATGATGAATGGTGACATCAACCTGTAGTTCTACATTTAAGCATAAATCCAAAAAGTCTGTTTTTATCAAAAAAATAAATAAAATGTGGACTGACTGGAGTTTTTTTTAAACACTAGCGTGAGGTAGAGTGGCATCCTTTGAGTCAGCCTGACCCTTAATGACCTTGAGCCTTTCCCATTGTAAACACCATAGATGGGATTCATAATAATACTGTGCAATTGTTTCTGCCACCACCAGAGGGCAGTAACTGATTGAACTTTAAAGAGAAACACACATTACTCCTTACCATTAAATATTATTACATATCAAATGATATTAATTGTTTTCCATTAACCTCTGATTTTAAACCTGATGAAAACTTGCTGCTAAATAAAAAAGCCTGAAAGTCTCACAAACAAAGGTCACAAACTCAAAGCAGTCATTTGTCCCCAGACTGTGGAATGACGGAGACAGCATGCTACATTCATTTTTAAACATTACCCACAAAAGCAGTTCACAAGAGACACTCTTGCTGATCTGTTGGGAAGTTTAGCCAACTTTCATAAACTCAACTCATTCCTTTAAAAACCTCTCAAATGTTTGACTATAATGCCAGTCAATGTGGTCAATGTGTTTGTGTTATCTTTTGTGGGATCCTTTAGTTTTAATAGATTCATGACTTGTACTTGTGTCCTCTGAGTCTGTTCATCTAAAAATAATGGTACTGAGCCAAAAATTAAACCACACTTTTAATATTCCCCTGTA
The DNA here is from genome assembly GCA_028566355.1 of Doras micropoeus. Taxonomy (NCBI): domain Eukaryota; kingdom Metazoa; phylum Chordata; class Actinopteri; order Siluriformes; family Doradidae; genus Doras; species Doras micropoeus. The sequence continues at coordinate 1,794,980 of JAOUQY010000009.1, read as the reverse complement.
GGCCATTTCAATTTGATTACCTTCAGGCATTTCAAACAACTCATCATGCATATTTTAGAGATGTTCACCATGCATCTCAGTAATTTGAAACTTAATATTGAGAATGTAGAATACATGTAATTAAATAGCATTAGAGATCTGCCTTAGATGGACATAAAATATAGGCTAGCACAAGAATTAGGTCAGAGTATAAACAGAGTGCTCTTAAACTGCAGAAGAAGCAGAACTGCTGCCCTAATATTATTAACTATGAATAGAATATAACTGGCTTACCTGGAGCTGTCTTCCCACTAAGGACTAGTTTGGCTGGAAGGCTGTTGGTCTTTTGCTTGTGAATAGGATGGATGCTGGGCCGTAAGATTTGGGCTCGTTCCCTGCGAAGCTCTTCCTCCCGTTCCTGGGCAGCCCGGATCTCTTCCTCAATCATGGACAGAGTCTTCTGCTTGCGTGAGCGCAGTTTGAAAGGCCCTGAGGTGATTTCTGAACTTTGTGCAGGAGTCATAGATGCTGTACTTCGGAGCTCTGCTGCTTCTGAGTATTTACTGAAATAGCTGAACTCTGGCTTCTCACTTGCTGGAGGAGAAGGACTCGGGGGCCTGTAAGCATTCACTGTTATAACTGAAGTTGCCTGAGCTGTAGGCACCTGTACAGAAATTGTAGGAGCTATGGTTTTCTTTTCTTCCACAGGGGATAGCTCTGTATCAGGTGGCATGTATGGAGATTTCTCTTCAGGTGTTGCTGGTGAAGGTTCTGAAGTCTCTTCTTGTTGTTCTGGGATTGGGGAGGACTGTTGCACAGCCTGGGGTGGTTCCCATCTGTTTGTCTGATTTGCAATAGCTTGCTGGATGGCATTTTGGACCAAGATACCTGCATGGTATTCAAGTTCCTCCTCTGTCAAGCTGTCTGTTTGATAGGAGCAACTTGGTGATTTGGTGCTGCTCTCCAGCTTCCCATTAACAGGTGTTGTGGCAAGTGGAGTAGAGGGAAAAGAGTAGTCACCAAGGGAGTTCTCCAAGAAGGCGCTCATGATCTCATTGGAGGCACCACTGTCACTGATGTTATCCATGCTGAAATCATTGGACAAGGTCTCGAGGATAGTGGTATCCTGAGATCTAAGAGATAGGTCATCCAATCCAGAGTCTATCTCTTCAGGATGACAGGAACTGTTAATGGATCTCTGGTGCAATTCAGATTCTTCATCCTTGAGGATGGTCATCACTGCTCGGGCACAGGTAAAGTCATCATTTTTCATTTCAGTGTCAGACATGCTGTCCCTGCTTTGTAAGGGAGAATCTCCAGAACTACACCACACCCTTTCAATGTAGCTGCTTGACCTGTCAAAATCAGAATTCCTGGAGAATGGTTTTGCAGAGTATATCTGGGGGGAGACACTTCTTTTTGTTGCTGGCTGTTGCTGTTGGTGCTTACTGTGCTCCATCTGAAGGAACTGTTGGCGGGCTGCAGAAAAATCGATCCCATGAACCACAATATCGTCCTTGTTTCCAATTTCAGGCTGGGCAAATGAGACAGTTTGTTTAGGGGATGGTTGTGGTACTCGATTTGCTTCAGGTTTCTTCTGCTTCCTCTCTTCATATCTTTTTAATGACTCTAATTTGTCTGGGTCCAGCTCCTCCTCCAGTGTCTTTTCCTGTGGTGGGTTCCACCACTTTGCTGCAATTCCTGGATTTTTCTTGACTGCTTGATCCCGAATGAGCTCCAAGCGCTCTCTCTCCAGCTCTGCAATCTCCTCTGAAGGCCTGACCTTTTTTACCCTTACTTCTTTCTCTGTTGGTGTATCAAAAAGCTTGGCTGGCTTTTTCTCTTCGTAGAAAGGACGGAGCTCAAATCGGGCCTCTTTCTTGATCGTTTCATTATCAGGTGACCTATTGTAGTCATCATCTATTATTCCCGGATGACCATTTGGATTGGAACTGTTCAGACTGTCTTCAACAAAAATGGTCTGTTGTTTTCCTTCTATAACTATCTCATGACTTATTGAGGATGATGCATCAGAAATGTGAACAGATGGCCTATTTCCATCAACATATATTGCTTGGACAATGTTGAAATCAGTTCCATTTGAAGTCATCTCAGCTCCGGTGTCACAACAGTTGGCCTCAAGCACCTCATCAAGATAACGTATTTCCTGGGCAACTTCTCCTTCTTCTACTCCTTCCCCCTTCACACCATTCTGGCCATTTGTTGCATGGTTAAGCTGGCTTTTGCTTTGCACCTCAACCTCCATGTCAATCTTACCTCCACTTTTAACACTGACCGGGTCTAAGAAACTGACACTCTTCAGACTCTTCTCTGAGGTCCTTCGGCTCTTTAGTTCAGGGTCATCCTCTATGAACTGGCAGGAATTCTGAAAACAAACAGAAACCTAAAATAAGCTCAGGCCACTTGTTCTGAAGTCTCATACACCATTTATGGAACATAACATAAGCTCCCCTTATTATTCTTATGTTTATGCAATCTGCGCACAGCACAGAGCTGAAAGAAAGCATTGCATCGGATCATCATGCATAATAGAGGAATACAACAGGATAAGATGTGAAGGATAATGGGTTTGAATAGGTTTGTTGAACTCTGACCCAGGCAATCTGATCCTAGTTGTAAATAATTTAAGAGGAAACCTTTTAGAATCCACAGTAATGACAAATGAATCATAGGATACTACAAAGTGCTGTGTATAAGAAACCTATTCTTATGGAATACCAAAATACTCGTTCGTATTTTTAAATGTAACACTGTAGTTTAATTAAGGCAGCTACCCAATATTCCAAAAAAATGTAATGTATTATTTTATATGAATATGAAGACGCCAGATGAAAATTTCCACAATGGGAAGCTTTAAAGGATAGTCTGTCTGGCTCAATTCCCTGTCTGCTCCAGATGGTGCTGTTTAATGGGCAAATGGTGAATAATTCACTGAAAAGGAGGCATTGATTTTAGGTCAGCTGAGTCTTCTTTGTTTACAGGGGAAAAATAGAGGGATAACCTACCAGGGGTCTGACACTGTCTAAGGAGCTGAGTGAAGTGGAGTCTCTGATATGTGAGATATAGAAGAGTGTAACAGAGATCCTAAAGCCAATCAGTCCTCAGGGGAAAATAAAATAGAGTGATCTCCTCTATATATATTACACAAAATCTTAGATTAACTTAAAAAGAGGTATGGTTAATGCATGACGAGCTGGTAAACATTTCAGATAGTGAAATGTTCTCATTTTCTATATGTCAAAATTCTCTCTCTCTCTCTCTCTCTCTCTCTCTCTCTCTCTCTATATATATATATATATATATATAAATATATAATATATATATCTGTAAGATTAAAATTTTAAAGCCTGATTTCAAAGGAGCATCACAAACATTTTATGAGTCAGTATCTGATTACAAAAGGATAGATTAGGCTTATTTTGATAGGACGCAGAGCTATCCATCAACTTAATCAAAGCCTGACATTCACTGTGTGAGGAAATCACACTTGTCTGGCAAGGGATTAATCATCTTTACGCTGAGTGACTGTTTTTATAAACCATCACACAAATTCTTACGTTGGTCCCAAGAACCTTTGCTTATAGTGTAGTAGGATGCAAATGTTTTTTCTAAAAATTCCAGCATGCCTCATGCTGATACAGACCACTGAGCTGTAAAGTTTCACAGATATGTAAAATTTCAGACATCTACAATGTAGAATATTACTGACTTTCCATACATGAGTGCACACTGACAACAGGGTTTGTCAACAGCAGACATTCAATTACATTTTACTCGTAGGTGTGCATGCTTGCTCAGTTTCACATGTGAGTGTTTGTGAAAGGCCTCCTGTCTGTAATTAACACAGGTGCTATTTAACACACCTCATACAGATAACAAGCAGTGAGAAAGAAGGGATATATAGTACATGTCAACTCACAGCAAGCCCTATATATATATATGTAAGTGTTGAGTAAGTGTCACTGGACACAAAAAAGGGAAGTTCACACAGCACTGGAGGCCAATATAATTGCATAAAACATGACATTTGTCTCATAAAGTTGTCTGGATAAAAAGAACCTGCATATCTATCAGCAGGCATGCATACTATTATTTCTGGATATCAAGTTAGTCTTGTTTAGCTAAACATTCTGAAGTGCTATTCAGAATGTGAATCTAATTAAGAACTACATTCTCAGATTTCCAGGAAATCAGATCATTCCAGTTTCAACACTTATTCCCAGGTCTCTGTTGTAAACTCACATCTGCAAAAATAAAGCAATGTTTTGTGTTGTGCAAGTTCTGCAGTTCTCTCCATGAAACAGTTTCAGTGCCTTTAACACTAAAACACATTTTCACCAGACAATTTCTGGTTCGGTTTAACAGAAACACTAATACTAATGTAACACTTGTCTGATTGTCTCTAGGCCCTGTTTATACATACTGGCAGGAGGCCCGTAGCATGTCTTTAATGTGTCTTTATGTTTGACTGTTTTCAATGAAAGTCCCTGTTCTCTCCCACTCGTCTCAGGGTGTGTCGTTACCGCAGGATGGTCTCTCCTCTACACTCCCTCCTACTTTTAAGTATACCTCTGAGTCAGTGTTGAAATTTTCTGTGATGTGAGCCTCTCCAAGTCACAAATGATTAATCTACAGACTCATAGTGCGTAACGTTACTGATGAACTCTGACAGTATTATTGGTGATGGAAGGAACTTAATCATTTGACCTCTGAGCTCAAAGCATAATAAAATCAACACAACATTTGCAACCTAAACCTAGATCTAAAGAGGAAACTGAATCCTTACGAAATAAAATGGACTTCTAGTTCTGTTAGCAACAGCATTTCTAATGGACTGTGACACAAGGACTATTTCTTGTATTACTTGGGGTGTAATGCAGTGATGATATCTCTACCTGTATATGTTTAATACTCAAACTAAACATACTATAAAGCACTGAAAAAAAACCCTCATAAATGTAGAAATGCCAGTACTAGAGATGCCATTATTTGTTTGTACCTGCTTGTTATATTTTAGTAGACTAGTTTGTGACCAGGCAGTTACTAAGGATGATGCTGCACAGACGTGTCTGTCCTGCAAATGTGATGTCTAACCATGCCACTCACTAAAAGTAAAACTTCCTGCTTGTGTGACTTTTTAGTTGCATCCTGCAGGATCCCAATCCGGATACACGCCTCTAGTCAATTCCTAATGGGTATAGTATGTTTACATCTGAAACAAAAAGGCTATGAATATTATATGAACGAGGTGACAACATGGTGATACAGTTACATTATTATAATATCATGGTCCCTTTATCAGTATGACAACAATTCCAACACATACAAGCTGCAGTTTTCAAATCTCCATCACCTTCTTAGTTAGAGACAGACAGATCAAACCTGCCTCCTCTGAGACGTCTGGGGCAGCTCACTGGCCACGTGTTTCCTGTCCAAACTTGGCACCATCCCAGCCATTTCTCTGCAACATTCCCTTACTTAGAGATCACCTTGTCGAGTTTTGTGACCCCAGCATGGTTCCCTTCTCTCTCTCACTTTCTCTATGTCTCAGTCCTGGTCATGCTTCTTGGCAGCTTAGGCTGTAATAAGTCTCACTCTCAGTGGGGGGGATGTGGACGCCCGCTGGGCCGCCTCTGACATTCCCCGCATAGCTCAGCTGTCCTCAAGGCTCCTGTTGCCTAATACAAGCGACGAAGGATACGCAGCCCTGGTTTGTCTAATGAAAGCATGTGTTTCTTTGTGGATGTGTGTACAAAGTAAACAAGAGCATCAGAATCAGCGTTTAGATGGATATCAGTCCTAGCATTTTTGTAACATTCTTGACATGTTAACATTGCCACATCTGGAATTGATTAGCAGATTACACATGATTAACACAGTGGAACCTGCCTTGATGCCGTTCAGCTTGTGGTGATTCTTTGAACACACGCTGGGTTGGAATAGCTTGCTCAAACAAAACTTGCTGAAAGCATGTGGGTAATGCTAGAAGCCTTTGGCCAGCGCTCTGAGGCTTTGAGTGGCACAAGCACAGAAAGCAATCAAAGGCGCATCACACAGTGCTGCTGACAGAAAAGTCCTCAAATTAGACTCTTTCTCATTCTCTTTACAGAAACCACATCTTTTTTGCCAAGATAAGAACGAAAAACAACAGGTTGGATTGAATGACCAAAGTATTAGTGAGATGTGACTGGACCACATCACCAGAATGACCAGAATTATTTCAGATTCATAAAACATAGTTTCAAAGATAGAGATATTGATATACGAAGTTTACCTTTTAATAACAAATTTTCTCCAACTCCTCTTTCGGTCTTCTGTCACTCACTTGGCAAGGTTTCCAATCATTGTGTTAGAGAATCAAATCTGAAAGTCCCTATCTGTCCAGGCAAATGAAACTCTTAACTTCGAGACCAAATTTCCCTTTTAACATCCGTACCCGGCAGGGCAGTCATGACTTAAATGAAGCTCTTCATATAAAGTATTATTGGTCTTTGAGCAAGCCGATGAAACTCTGCCTAGCATAACACAAGCCTTTTCCTGGCTACTCCTTCTATTTCCCTCTTTTCCTCCTCCTCCTTCTGAGTGTGTCTGTAAACCAGAGGCACACCTCACGCACCCTCCATGTGTTATTTCCTCCTGATTCCCCTCCTCTCCTCTACAATGCCTCTCTTCTCTATGCCTGATTTCTTGCCTTGTCTTGCAATGGGCTATGAGGTCATAGAGAGAGGGGGGTTGGTTTTGAGAGAGGGGAATGTGCTCCCTAGACACTCAGGCACAAAGACCCCTGTGTCAGAGCCAGCCCTGTGTCCCTCTGCCCCACCTACACACAGCCATGTGCCAAACACAAAAAAAGCCCCCAAAACACACTTTAGACCCCTAGACAGAGGCAATGGAGTATTAACAGCACGTAAAATTAGGTTACAGGATTGCTGGGTGGAGAAGGAATGTGACATTCAGTCTGACACTTATGATTCAATGAGTCTCATTGAGCCCAACCTATATATGAGCATCACTTTCTTGATGTATCCTGCAACTCTGACAAAATAGAGTGACCCAAAACTTTCATCTAGGAAGTACAAATTTACACCAACACTTACACCACAGACAAATGCACATCCTCAGTCTATTATAGCTTCATCCTCTTAGGACAGACAGGACCCTTTAGCTCAGGGTTCATCAACTGGTGGCATGTAGTCCAGATCCAGACCCAGCAAAGCACTTACCTTAGCAAAGCTGATGGTTCATGGACTTTCTAAAGAAACATGAGACATTGCAGCTCTGTAGCAGATCCTCTATTGTTTCTAATCAAACCACATCCATTTATGTAACTTATTTTACTGTAGGCATTTCATTGGATCAGAGCATAGCTACAGGGCTAGAGACGTTAAATCAGAAGGTGAGGGTTTTCACATACTTACCCAGATTATTATCTTCTCTGCTTTGATGACATGTCTTGTTTTAAAAGTCAACAACAAATACAGTGCCGTGACATAATATTGGCCCCCTTCCCAATTTCTTCTATTTTTGCTAATTTGTCACACATAAATGTTTCATATCATCATATCAAGACAACACGAGTAAACACAAAATGCACTTTTTGAATAATCATTCCATTTCCTGAAGGTAAAGGTTCATTCAAAACCTATATCACTCATGTGAAAAAGTATTTGCCCCCTTGGCTACCAAATCGACCAGTTAACTGAGTTAACAAAGGCTCGTCTCACATCTGCCAAAAAACATCTAGATGACCAACAAGACTTTTGGGATAATATTCTGTGGACTGATGAGTCAAAGATGGAACATTTTCTAAGACATGGCTCCTGTTACATCTGGTGTTAAGCTAACACTGCATTCCACCATAAGAACACCATACCAACAGTGAAACATGGTGGTGGCAGTGTGATGTTCTGGGGCTGCTTTGCTTCTGCAGGACCTGGACGACTTGTCATAACTGTTGGAATCATGAATTCTGCTGTCTATCAGAAAATCCTGAAGGAGAATGTCCACCTGTCAGTTTGGGACCTAAAGCTCAAGCACAGTTGAGTTATACAGCAGGACAATGATCTGAAGAATACAAGCAGTTGGAGTGGCTGAGTCAAAGTTCTGACCCATTGAGATGCTGTGGAAAGACCTTAAACGGGCAGTTCATGCCCACAAACTCCCCAGTGTAGCTGAAATAAAACAATTCTGCAGATAAGAGTGGGCCAAAATTCCTTCACGGCAATGTAAAAGACTCATCACAAGTTTGATTGCAGAGGGTGGCACAACCAGATATTAGATTTTGGGTGATACAGGTTTATATAAAGGGTTTAGATAAAGATACAATCTTTATCTAAATGGAATAATCATTTTAAAGCTGCATTTTGTGTTTACTCATGTTGTCTCATGTTATATTAAAATGAGTTGGATGATCTGAAACATTCCAATGTGACAAATTAGCAGAAATAGAAGAACTTGGGAACGGGGCAAACACTTTGTCATGGCACTGTACATGCCTGTGCCAAATTCAAAATACATGTCTCATCAATTCTAGGCAAAAGTCACTGCAGCCCTTCTTCTGATTTACAGCTTAAGCACCAGCTGACCATGAGAGCAATTACACAGTATACACTCTTTAAATAATTAAATCTGGAGTCCTTAAGGGTTATTCAACCCTTAAAGGTTGTATTATAACACTACAACAAGAAGACTTTTAAGAAGCTACAACCATTTAACTGTTCAAATTGCCCTTTGCGAACTAACTAGCAATGCTAAAACGCTTAAAAGTCTTTTCTTAGCAGAAAAATAACACACCACGATATTTCACTAACCTTGTGTTGTGTAGTATATAATTTGTCATTGTGTGTGTAATAAAGTGGACCTCATTATTGTCTTTGAAATGCTGAAGCAAAAATAGCACAATGAGTCCTCGTCCCAGGGAAAATGCCAAAGACTTTTAATGTCCTTGTGGCATAATGAATGAATTGACTTTTTTTTTTTTAACCATAAGAGACTTATTGTATACTGATAAGAGTAACCAAGGTTACTGAACATTGCTAAGTCAATGGCTCAAGGCTATTTAATCACAAGTTACTCTGACCTAAAAATATGAAAGAAGGGATGATAATATAAAAAGAGATTGCAAGGAAAATAGCTATAGCCGTGTCACTAAGGAGCACCTTTACTTTGACTTAAATACCAGATTTTAATAGAGTCTGGAGTGTTTTTTTCTTTTTTTTTTTTTTTTAGACTTCCCACACTTTACTTTTTGCGAAAGAGAAAATCTACAAAGAACCACTGACTGTTTCCCCACGGGGCGAACTGAGGTAGTTCAAAATTCCAGAGATAAAAAAAAAGTGCTGAAAATATCAACATTAGGTGCATGCCAAGGGAGCCGGTCACTGGAACTTGAGTACAGCCCATAATATGATACGGTGTTACTTACGTTTTTAGCTTTAGGTGTTTCTACAATCTTTTGAAAGTAACTCATTTTAGCCAGAGGATTGAATTGCCTTAAATTCCTTCTGCCTGCATCTTCTATATTGCAGAGATACATGAGTACCATTATGTTGATAAATAACAGTAATTATTGTAAAAATTATTACAATAAGTATTTATATGTCCCAATGTGCTTTACACAAAAAAGATTTTGTTAAAAGATAAAAGGTTTTTATAATAACACACATGATTAACGTGGCACATGATGCAGTAGATTTCAGCTCCTAAACTGGAGCAGTTGACCTCATGGGAAATTTAACCAAGCAATATCTGAGTTTAATTGCCACAGCCAGCATTTTGTTTCATATTTGTGATTTCCCTGAAAGAGAAATTTCAGGAAGCTTTAATAATCAAGAACTGGCCTTGTTTATCTTCTGTAATGCCTGTTAGCTCTAAATGAAGATGTCATGTTTCTGTATTTCCAACACACTGTCATTGGATCATCACCAAACTACATGAAAACGATGCTTTACAGTTTTTCTTTTCACTCAAACACCACCAACGCCTGGAATAAAACAGCCGTGTGTCTAACAGTTCCTGTCTGCCAAGGCACTGAGCTGCCTCCATTAGCAGCCCACACTACAAAATCACTATTGTTAAAATTAACACCTAGAGTGCTACGCTGGTCCCGAGTGTACACTCTGTAATTACAGCAGCCTGTGATGTACCAAATATTATAGACCTTTTTGTTAAGCCATAAAAATCCATTTGATGTTTAATGGATGGTGTTACACATCACCATGTGTAACACATTTACAATACCTTTCTGCAAAAACAAGTTAACATAAACAATCTAAGCTGGAAAAACTACTACAAACACGCTTACCATGCAATTACCATGAAATGAAACGCTTTGCTAAACACTCCTCTTTAAAGTTCAAAAAAGCAGAGCTGTCTGGCATAATCCACGATACCTTAAGATCGTCAAGAATAACTAAGGACAATTTGAAGCTTAAAGCAAGGATGGCTTGTGAAGGTCATGAAATGTTGCTGAAATGTAGGTCAGTGTGAACAAATCAATACACGAGGCCACTCAGGGTTGTTACACACACACTATTCAGAACAATAGACAGGACACAGCTATAGAAATCAGGTTCCTTCCATTTCTTAGAAGATAGAAACCAACTGCTAAAGCAATTAAATGGGCAAAGGTTAGATGACAGCCAGAAACGTGCCGCCTCCTCAGTGTAGTCCAGGATTCTGAGAAAAAATAACTCATTTACCTGGCAACAGAAATGACCGTGAGGTCTGTGAGAGATGGGAATACTTTATGCTAGACAGCAACAAGGATATACTCTGAAGTAGGTTATAAAAAGGCCTTCAGAGGAAAAACTCTGGAGAAATTCTTGAAAGTTCTGTCACACCCTGCAAAAGTGTTTGCCTAAGAACCTTCTCTTCTTCTTCTATCTGTTTAGTCGTGTCCGACCCTTGGATACTCTATAGGCCAGTCCCCGCCATGCGTCCCTGTTCTCCAGAGCTTCTTTCAGTTGCTTGATGTTCATTCCTGTTTCATTCTTGATGGTGTCCAACCAACAATTCTTTGGTCTTCTGTGTTTCCTTTTCCCTGTTTCCTAGCATCTCCTTTTCTAGTGAATTTGCCCCATCACATGTCCAAAATAGGTCAGTTTCTGTCTGGTGAGCTTGCCTTCCAGAGAGAGTTCTGGGTTCAAACGATCCAGAACAACTTTATTGGTGGCCCTAGCTGTCCATAGGACTGCTTAAGAACCTAAGAACCCTTAATTATGTGTGGTGGCATGGTGGTGCAGCGGGTAGCATCTCACAGCTCCAGGGCCCCCAGTGTGTTTTTGTTTGTGTGGGTTTCCTCTGGGTTATCCAGTTTCCTCCTCCTGCATCCCAAAAAACGGCACATCGTTGCTCTAGGATTGGTTATGTTAAATTACCCCTTGGTATGAATGAGTGTATGCATGGTGCCCTGTGATAGACTGAATATTCCCACCTTGTGTTCAGTGTTCCTGGGATAGGCTATACCCCAGTGACCCAGCACCACAACATGTCTACTGTAACAAGGGCACTTCAGAGAAATTATTCTTGAGCCATCAGTACTCCACTGAAAGAACAAACAATATATGACTGTATAAAGAGTGTATTCATGGAGAATTTATAGTTTCCCTTTAAAGCTTTGTGTGTTTAGAGGCAGATAAGTGGGAGAACAAACTGGGAGGACAGGCAGGCTAAGGCCTCACACCCTGCTTCAAGGACAGCTACAAATATAACCTCTAATCTGGAGAAGGTGGTTGCATATATGCATCGTGGGAGTATTCATCTGAATACTCAGCAGCCTGAGGTAGCCTGGCAGCACACACAAAGCACTTCAGACAAGCAAAGAAAGGTTATAGATATTAGAAGTGGCATGATTTTTGTCAAATATGTCTCTGATGAAAAGTTTGTCCCGTTTTTTTTGCCCCATTCAGCATGCAGAATGGTTCCTAGTCCTATAATTGGTCTGTTTCCTATTGTACTCACCTGTTCTGTGTTTCATGTAGAATACTTTGAGCCTTTTTAGACCCATGTCTCTCTTGTCATATATGATTATGAATTATCCCTGTTCATTATTAACTTCTATTCCTTGATTTACGCTAAGGACAATGATAATAATTCATGGATTGTGTCTAATAAATCACACAGCTTTTACGGTTTGTTCCTGCAACCAAATTTGTTTTCAGAAAGTTTTATCGGTGACATACAGGGGTTAGACAATGAAACTGAAGCACCTGTCATTTTAGACCACAATAATTTATTAGTATGGTGTAGGGCCTCCTTTTGCGGCCAATACAGCGTCAATTCG